>CAUYQG010198253.1:0-28050 GCA_963574415.1 Tarsius wallacei | reverse complement strand
AGTAGAGATGAGGTCTCGCTTGCCCAGGCGGGTCTCGAACCTGCGGGCTCAGGCAATCCACTCACCTCAGCCTCCCAAAGGCGCGGGATTACAGGCTGAGCCACCGAGCCCGGCTGATGCTGGTTTTAAAAGTAAAAGTATAACTCAAGGTATGAAGCAAAGAATTGATGGAATTATATAAAAGGACAAGCCAAGAAAGGCACTTTGTTTTCAATTCTCCATATATTATAGTGCAGTTTTTTTTTTTGTTTGTTTGTTTTTTGAGTTGGAGTCTCACTCTGTCGCCCAGACTGGAGTGCAGTGGCTGCTCCCGGCCACCGCAGTCTTGACTTGCTGGGCTCCGGCGATCCTTCCACCTCAGCCTTCCAAGTAGCTGGAACTACAGGCGCGCGCGACCACGCCCGGCTAATTTTTTTTGATTTATTGTAGAGATGAGGTCTCGTCAAGCTGCCCAGGCGGGTCTCGAACCCGCGGGCTAAGGCAATCCACTCACCTCAGCCTCCCAAAGCGCGGGATTACAGGCTGAGCCACCGAGCCCGGCTAGTGCAGTTTTTTTAAAGACTAGATTATATTGTCTCAATTCTTCACGGCTTCTCTCTGCCTTCCTGGTACCACCAGACCGATAGGGTGGATTCTGTTGCGCCTGAATCCTGTCCATGTCTGATTTTGAGTGACAGAAGTGCAAAACTGGAAACAAACTTAAACACCCTTGTGTGGTGGCTCCTGAGGACTGGATGACAAAGCAGAAGCCCTCAAAGCGGGTCATCACAGCAGAAATGACTCCAGGACACCTTTGCTGAGATGTGATGCCTGTCTGTCCTTTGCCATGCATGCGAGCGTGTGTGTGTGCATTTTCTTTTTTCCCTTTAAAGCAAGCATTGAAGATAAATGAGCGTGTTCACTCTGTTATGTAACCGAGACAGGCTTTGTTTCTGCCCTGTGCTCCCCTCAGGGCAGGGCCAAGTGCTTCTCTTCATTTTTCAGAAGAAGATTCTGTCTGCAAGGCACCAGGGGATGATTTGGTAGAGAAGATGGATTGGAGGGTGGCCACGTGCAGCACACAGTCACATTTAACAGGGGTTCCTGTGACACAGCTGTGTTCTCCCCCCAAGTTCATCTTGGGCCACCAGCTTCCCCCTCTCCCTTTCAGCCCTTTCCTGGTAGTCTGCTGAGGCCGGCTGGTTACGTTTACCATCAGGTTTACAGCCCTGGGGTCTTTCCTCCAAACGCCCAAGGCTCTCCTTTTCCTTCCGCAGAGTGATTCCACTCTCTCCTTTGTGTCTTCACACCTGAAATTCTGTTGATCTGGTGACTTACTTGCATTAGAAGACAGTAGCTAATAAACACAATTTTAAAAATATTCGTTAGCCGGGCTCGGTGGCTCAGTCTGTAATCCCGCGCCTTGGTAGGCTGAGGTGAGTGGATTGCCTGAGCCCGCAGGTTCGAGACCCGCCTGGGCAAGCGAGACCTCATCTCTACAATAAATAAAAAAATCAGCCGGACGTGGTAGCGCGCGCCTGTAGTTCCAGCTACTTGGAAGGCTGAGGCGGAAGGATCACCGGAGCCCAGCAGGTCGAGGCTGCGGTGGCCGGGAGCGGCCACTGCACTCCAGTCTGGGTGACAGAGTGAGACTCCGACTCAAAAAAAAAAAAAAAAAAAAAGACTATAACATTTTTTTGAATATGGTTTCCTTTGCTCAATATTGTAGTTTTGATATTCATTTACTTCTTTTGTGTAGCAGTTAGGATGTTCATTCTCACTGTTGAATGGTAGTAACCTATTTCTGGAATAGACCAAAATGGTATCCATTTAACAGTTAGTCATTTTGAGAGGCTTTCAATTGGTAGCCATTACAAATAGTGCTGCTGTGAACCTTTTTGTACATGGCTAATGATATGAACATAGTTTTATTGAGTTTATAACTAGGAGTAGAACTGATAGATAAGCGAATATGTGTATTTTTAGCTCTAGTAGAGTCTGCCAAACAATTTTTCTAAGTGATTTTACTAAGTCACACACCTAATAAAAATATATGAAAATTCTAATTGCCCACCTTCTGTGAGCACTTGGTTGGCCAATCTTTTCTCATGTAAGCACTGTTGTGTGGTAATACTTCATTATGGATTTAATTTCCCTTCCTTTGATGATACTGATCTTGAGTATTTTTTGATATGCCTATGGCATTGGTATAGCATCTTTTGCAGTGTCTTAGGAACTTTTGCTTATTTGGGAAGAGGTAGGCAGCAATCTTTTTGTTATTAAGGTTTTTTATATACTTTAGATATAAATCCTTGTAGGAGATATATATATATATATATATATATATATATATATATATATATATATATATATATAATGAAAATCAGGTCATAGCATGGGAGGGTATGCCTATATCTCTTCTATATCCTTCCCATTCTATGACCTGATATTCATTATCTTAATAGTGTCTTTTCATAAACAAGCATTCTTGATTTCAGTACAGTCCATTTTTATAATATTTTTATGGTGGTGCTTTTTAATGTCCTAGTTAAGAAATATTTACTACCTAAAGTCATGAAGATGTCCTATTAGCTTTTCTTCTTGATTATAAAGTAAGAATCAAAGGTTTTCTACTTTTTTTTTCCCACATGAACTTCTTATTTTCCAATTGACTTGACTTTCTGTTTATTTACAAGATAAAAAAATCCCTTCCCTGGAGCACTTTAGTTAAGCCTTTGTTATAAATCAGGTGATTATATACATATGAATCTGTTTCTTGACTATTCTTTTTCCATTGATCTATGTATCTATTCCTTGGTCCAATACCACATGTTCTTAATTTCTGTGGCATTATAGTAAGTCTTGATATCTGATAAGTCTTCCAATTTTATTATTCTTTAAGATTATGTTAGTTATTTTGGCTCTTTTCATTTCCATGTACATTTGAAAATCAGCTTATCAATTTACACACATACATAGATACACATATACAAAAACTTAAAACCTGCTAAAATTTTTATTATTTGATTGAATCCATAAACCAATCAATGGAGAACTGGTATCTTTACAGTATTATCTTTCAAACTATGAATGTAGTAAATATTCTATTTAGTTTTCTTTAGTTCTCAGTAAATTTTTAAGTTTCATGTATATAAATTTTGCATTTTTTATTAGATTTATTCCTAGGTGTTCTATTTTTATATTGTTGAAAATGGTATATTTTAAAATATGATTTCCTAACTTTTAATTCCTTATATGTAGATACAATTTATTTTTGTATGCTGACATATCCAAAAAACTTAACCTCATAAGGTCTAGTATTTAATTTTTGAATTATTTTGGAATTTTTCAATAAACAATTACAGTTTATAGACAGCAAAAGTTTTATTTCTTCTTTACAGTATTATATGCCTTTTTGTCAATTATCTTTTTTTTGTAACTGCAAGACATCCTCCTTCACCACCTCATAATTGTTATCATAATTATCAATACTTTTATTGCTGTTGTTTTCATCCTGTATATGTATATTTGTATGTACTCACACTTTACTCTTATAATGAATTTTTATTCTTTTATGCATTCCCATTTTTTCTATCTCAGATCATTTTTTTGGCCTGATAAAATAATTTATTTTAGTATTTGTTTTAGTGTGAGTCTACTGATGACAAATTCTTTAACTTTTTTTACGTCTAATAGTGTTTTATATTTTTGCCACTTTAACATTATTTTGCTTCATCATCTTAAATATTGATAAAATGATAATTTTAATGACTTCTATAATAAGGTTAATTCTACATTCTACTTTTGTTCATTGTTTTTAACTGAGATGTTAGATGTCAGATTTTTGCTGATTTGAAGCAATAAATCTTTTTTCCTCTGTACGTTCACAATATTTTATTTTTAACATTAGAAGTCAGCAGTATTTCTTTAATGCATTTAGATGTGATTATTTTCATATTTAATGTGCTTGGGCTTTAAAGAAAAATGTATAAACTCACAAATGTATAAGTTTATGTCTTCAGTTTTGGAAAGTTCTTTCTTTTTTCCCCTCACAAATATTGATTTTTTCCATTCATTCTCTCCTACACTTCTGGGACTCTAAGTATAAATATATTACACTTTTTCCACCAATCTGTATTATCTTTTATGTCATTTTATGCATTTATTACATTTTATGCTCTCCATGCCCCTGGCTGTAAATATTAAGGTGGCTCATCTTCCGGTTGTCATAACCTCTGCAAATTATTGTTCAACTTATCTATTAAATTTTAAATTTCAATCACTACATTTTTTAGGTTTATGAATTCAATTGTTACTGTTTTACTGATTCTAATTTTCCGACAAATATATTCATTGTGCTTTCATTTTCTTAAAGATATTAATGATAGTTATTTTAAACATATATAATTATTCCTACAACTGGATTGTCTGCTTTTTTCCCCTCTTGTCTTATGTTTTTATACATCTAGTAATTTTTGACTGAATGCCAGATATTGCATATGATACACTGTAGAATCTCAGAATGCTGTTTTCTTTCCCTAGAGAGGTTTCATCTTATTTATTGTCGCCCAGTTAAAATGAGCGCAAACAGTCTTAACGTACTCAAGGACAGAGCCAACTCTAAGCTGCTTTTCAGTTTCTGTAAGATTGGGTATACCTCTGATTCTCCATGGCTTCTAAGTGTAGGGGTTCCAATTGAGAGCTTGGGTTGTTAATAATCTGAGTCTCGGACTACTTCTCATATAAACATTACCAAGCACCCCTCCTGACTGAACACATTTAGGATTCATTACAAACAGGTTTGTATATGCAAATGACTATAGCAATATAAATATTTTGAAACCAGGTTTCATAAGTTAAGGTTAGTATTGTATTATTAAGGCAATAATAGAAATGTGAGTCATCTTCTGAAGTACATTAACCAAAAAATACTCTGGTCTATTGATACCAATTTATAAGATTTATTTTTATAAGCAAAAAATTACCAATGTGTCCCTGATAATTAAAAGAAAATACACTCAAGTAATTTTCTGTAAAATTTTGAGCCAAACGTCCAAGCTTTGGAAATTCAGATACTGATTCTGATCATGGTAGTTTGTTATTTCAACTTTTATTTATTCCTTAAATGAAAAACTCATGGAGTTTCCTCATTGATTTTTTTTTTTGCTTTTGTTTTTGTCAAACTAACAAGTAAAAATTAAATCCAAATTTCAGCCTGCTTCTTAAAGTTTTATATGTATGCTGTGACTTGCATAAAAATGATTTAAGACTCACTATACTGTCAAGACTGATTCACCTGGTAGTCAGAATGTATTTTATAAATGTGAGACTAATGACCTTTCAAGATTGGTACTGAGTAAACAGAATAAGTTGGCTAATTATTTGTAATAATGATAAAATGAGATGCAGAAAAGTCAGAGGCCATTGAGGGAGACTGAGACTATATGACCCAAAGCCCCTCAATTTGCTCTTGGATATGTGAAATTTTACATTTCATTTGTTATCTTTTCTAAAATTAATAATTGCTTTTTACATAACTAAACACCTTTTATACTGTAGATAATGAGCATGGTTTTCAACACCACAAAGGGAAGAATATGAAAAAAATAGATTTCATTTACCTGAATAAAGAATTAATGAGCTAATGAGAACAACTTCCCCAAAATGATGGAAAGTATGTTCTGAAAAGATCAACCTAATGGTGGTTTCAGAGATCTTGAAAATGACAAACTGAATTCTCTCCTGAATGAAAGAACCCAATTTAGTAGTTGAAAGCATATTTTTAGGGGTTTGGGGCATCTGAGAAGGGACTGGGGAAGAGGAGGGGCAAGCATTTGAATCTGACATTCTGTTCCACCATTTAAAAAGTGTGTGACCTAAGGCAAGTCACTTAAAAACTTTAAGTCTCAGTGTCCTCTGTTACATGGAAGTAAAAATGACTTCTTCGTATGTTTGATCAATAATTTAATGAATCAAGATGCAGAGTTTTATATATGATCATAGCTAACAAAAAAAGACAGTTTACATTTAATCCTCATATACACACTATTAGTATTTCAATTGTTCAGGAAGAAATGAGATACAGAGATAATACGTCACATGCCCAAGGTCACACAGCTAGTAAATATTTGGAACAGGATTTAAATTCAGGTAGTCTGTCTCTAGAGTTCATGTTTCATACTGTCTAACTGAATAAATAATATTTTGCTCTTATTACAAGTGTACTAAATTAGTACATAGACCGATCGGTGGTGACATACCAGTTGGTTATTGGTATGAGGGCACCTTCTTACAATTAAGATGAGGTGTCCCTATGATGCTATTATCCCTTTGTAAGACAGAGGCAATACATTCAGTCACTCTAGAAGCTTGTTTAACTCTGTATAATTAACTATAATCATTTGTTGCTTATCTGCTTTCTCTTAATCTATTTGCTATCCTACCCCACCCCTCATTTTAGAAAATTGAAGATAAAAATAAGATTTTGATTCAAAAGACAGGATTTCACTCCCTATGTTGTTTTCAAGGTTTATGTTTCTTGTGTTTTATTTTCTTGATCTGTGCCCTTTTATTCTAGTACATGTCATTGGATAACTTAATCAATGTTTAAAGCTTCTCATGCCAAGGAATCTATGAATTCTTCAATATTCATCAAGTACAGAATGTAACCATGTTTCAACATTCTGTGACTGTGATATACAAAACCCTTAAGTATTTTTTTAAAATTTATTGAAGTTAATAAACTGAACACTCTGGGAACCAACATCCAGATCAAGGAAGACAGTAATACCCAAACCTGGCCCAGTCATCTCTTCCCAAGGGTGACCACACTCTCTTGTCCATAACACCATAGGTTAGTTGTACTTGTTCTGATTTTATGTAAATAAAATCATATAGTATGTACTTTTTAAAAGAGGTTTTTACTGTACTGTTTGTGAGGTTTATCTATGTTGTTGCATATACTTCTAGTTTTTTTCATTCTTATTGGTATACAGAATTTCACTGTGACTACACCACTGTGTGTGTGTCTGTCATATATATACATATATATATATACACATATATACATTATACATATATATATATATGTATATATATAAAAGAAAAGGGTATCCCAGCTTCAGGACAAAGAGAGCAAATTCACCTTTCCTCTGCCCTTTTGTTCTAGCCAGGCCCCTAGCTGTTTGAATTGGAAGGTACTTGCCCACACTGAGGACAGATCTTCCCCACCCAGCCACTCACTCACAGGCTAATTTCTTCGGGAAACATCCCCACAGAGACAAAAACAATGCTTTGCCTGTTGTCTAGGTAAATACACACACACATACATATATATATGAATATGAATATATATATATATATATAATTGAAAGACCTTAGAATTATTTCCTGTTTGAAGCTATTAAGAATACTAATATAAACATTGCAGTAAATTTATTACATGCATATATATACATATTTCTGTTGTTAGAGATAAGAAGGCATATTATTTTTTTAATATGTCTCATTTTTCACAACAGTTTGGGGTTTACAAAAAAATTGAGAAACTAGTTCAAAGAGTTCCCATACATTCTGCATCCAGTTTCCTTTATTATCACTGATTAATAAAATAATATTGATACATTATTATTAATAAACTTTCATACAATTCACACAGATGGTCCCTGACTTACTATGGTTCGACTTAGAATCTTTTTTGCTTTATGATAGTGTGAAAAAGTGATACACATTATAGTGATAGTCATTAGAAAACATACTTTGAGTACCCATACAATCATTCTGTTTTTCACTTTCAACACAGTATTCAATGAATCATGTGAGACATTCAACACTTTACTATAAAATAGTCTTTGTGTTAGATGATTTTGCCCAACTGTAGGCTCATGTAAGTGTTTTGAGCACAGTAACAGTAAAACAGGCTAAGTTATGATTTTCGGTAAGTTAAGTGTATATAATTAATTTTAGACATGGCATTTTCAACAAAAATGGGTTTATCAGAGCATAACCCATCATAAGTCAGGGAGCTACTATAATTTATTTAGATCTTCTTATTTCTAAACTAATGTCTTTTTTTTTTTTTTGGTTCTAGGTTCCCAGCCAAAATATCATATTACATTGAGTAATACTTATGTTCTTCTTGGCTGTGGTGGTTTCATAGACTTTTTGTTGTTGTTGTTTTTGATGACTTGAAAGCTTTGTGGAATACTGGTAAAGTATTTCACAGGCTAACCCTTACTGGAATTTTTCCCATGTTTTTCTCAAGCTATGACTGGAGTCATGGGTTACTGGGAAGAGGACCTCAGAGGTAATGTACTGTTTTCATCATACCATATTAAGGATATATACTCTCAGCATGATATGACTGTTGTTGTCTTTATCACCTGGATGATGTAGTGTTTGTCAGGTTTGGGCACTGTAAGTTTTCTCCTCCATCTGCCCTCCTTTCTGTATACTTTGGAAGGAAGTCACGTACTTTGCTCAGCCCAAACCTATGGAGTACAGAATTATGCTCCCCCTTCTTGAGGGCAGAGTACCTACACAAATTATTTGGAATTCTTCTACATGGGGTATTTACCTCCTCTCCTTCATTAATTTATTTGTATGAGTATAGGCTCATGGATATTTACTTTATACTTTGAGTTGTAATAGGCGTGTTATTTTTTAATGTACAAACTAAGCTACAGTAGTTTGACATTCACCAGCCTGATGTGGAATAAAAACAATACTACAAAGTATCAATGGGAGACAATTTTCCATAGGTCTTCTGCAATTCTGAATATCTTATGAGCAGAATTATTACAGAACACTGTATTAGTCAGAATTCCCCAGAGATTTAGATGAATAGAACAGATGATAGATATTTAGATGATGGATAGAGCGAGAAAGAGGGAGAGAGAGAGAGAGAGAGAGAGGGAGAGAGAGAGAGAGAGATGGAGAGAGATGAGAGAGAATTTGTTAGCTGAATTGCCTCATGCTATTCTGGAGGTTGAGAAGTTCCATGATAGGTCACCTGCAAGCTGAAGACCCAGGGAACCTGGTGGCATGATGCAGTCCAATTTCCAAAGGCTTAGAACAAGGGACTCCAAAGGTGTAACTCTCAGCGTGAGGCCAAAGGCCTGTGATCTCTAGAGAATTGCTGAACATCAGAGTCCAGAGGCTAGAGAATCTGGAGTCTTGATATCCAAGGACAGAAGAAAAAGTTTGTCCCAGCTTTAGGATAAAGAGAGCAAATTCACCTTTCCTCTGCCTTTTTCTACTATCCAGGCCTCTAGTTGAATGGATTGTATGGTACCCGCCCACACTGAGGGCAGATCTTCCCCACCCTGTCCACTCACTCACAGGTGAATTTCCTACAGAAACATCCTCACAGAGACAAAATTAACGCTTTACCTATTGTCTAGGTATTCCTCAGTCCAGTCAAGTTGACATCTAGAATTAACCACCAAAAACACTAACTCCCTTTTTTGCTTTGGACTACATTTTCAGGGATGTTTGGATAACAAACAGCCTTAGATAACAGAAATGACATCTCTCTATTTACCAGAGCAGAAAGCTGATTTATTTAGTGCCCTATATAGAAGACTTGGGTTCCCTAATTCAGAATTTCTCACTTGCGATGCAAGCCCAATGTGTGTATAGCACTTCTCTGAATCCCTGGGCATTACCCTGGTGGAACTGAGGACAAGTTTCATTGATGCTTATGTTGATTATTATGCTCTTCATATTCAACTCCTCTGTCTTTGACCCTGGAGTCAAACATATTCTGCAAGTGTTCAAAAAAATTGTGTGGTTAACTAGTTAGCTTGCAAGCAACTTAAGTCTCAGGCCCTTTACGGTTCTTGACAACCCCCCATAAAGGATCCACCCCACACAAAAATATGTTCATAAGTGAATATATCTACTACATTCCCATTTCATAACTTTATTGTACTTTCTGTTCAGCTGCTAGTCCCCGATCTCCCTCGGCTAATGGAAACTGTTCTCAAAGTCACTTCTAACAGTCTCAACCATTGTCCAGGCAGATGACATCCCATAGAAAGACAGTGTCTTGATTGGGTCACTGCCTCTCAATGCTTACACTCCCTGGAGTGAGACCAGTACTGGACTATGAAAAGCAGCAAAGAAAATGTCTCCCTTTCCTATTCTAAGGTCCACACAATCTGCTACATAAGCCAAAACCTGCTTATTTAACCTAAAATCCAAAAACACTTCCACATGTAAATGCTTCTCTTATTTCATCAAGGTTTCAAAAATTGGGAATAGCCTGACTAAAACTACTCATAATGCTTACAGATATCTGTTAATCTAAATGTTCTCTCTAAGAAATTAGGGTGTGAAATTTGATTTCTGCAGATGCAGCTTCTGTGCATCATTTAAGGTTATTTCAGTCATTAACAGTAAAAACTACAATCAAAATTGGTTTGTACTACAAAAAGGTTAATTTTCTTTCTTAACCTATTGAGTTAAAGCAGCAATGAAACCCAACAAATAAAAGGTCAGGCAAGGCTTGACCCAGTAACTTGCATGTGCATGTAGCCTGTTGTTCTCAGTGGCAATCTCCTCTTAGCCTGCAAGGGCTCCATTTCATCTTTAGGCAGGCAACGTGTGGCTTCAAGTTGGCTGCAAATAGCAACCAGGGCCTGATGCGTTGTCATTTTCTCATTTATATCTTGTGAATGGAAGAGACTATGTCTCCCTCTATCATCACAAAACCAAAACCTTAGGCTTAACTTAGCTGTCCGGCTCCATATTGAACCAATCACTTTGACAAGGTTGTTTGTCTCTAAAGATTATTTTAAATTGGTCAGGGGTTGTATATAATTTCATGTAAATCATTGGCATATACTTACTGACACAAGAGAATATGTATGTAATGAATATTGGAGAAGCAAAGATATTTATTATTGTGACAAGAATCACTGTGGGGAGGAAGTCAGGAGGCTCAGTTCTGCTACTAACTAACTGTTGACCTATAAGGCCATCATTCAAATTCAGTTAAATGACTATATTTGTGAAATGGTGATAGTAATTTTTGAACCTCTGTTTCTACACACACACACACACACACACACACACACACATACACATATACACATACATTCACACACACATACACATATACATCATTACCACCACCATCACCACTTTCCCACTAATATTCACAGTACTATTTTATACATCAAATAATTCAGGTAAAAATACACTGGAAATAATGAAGCATTATATGCATTTTACCTCCCATCTAGCATTAAAATATACTTCCAAGTTGTTAGATCTATATTTAAATGAGGCCAACTGTTCATAAATTATCCAGTAATCATCAGTCAGCTTCAAATATTGCAGCATCAAAAGAATTTTTTTCTCCTTTTGCTGTCCTTATGAAATCTCCTGCAATTATCTGATATTTTCTGCTCAAGCAGTAAAATCTGTTTCTCTAACACCAAGGAAACAATTATTTAAAGCTCATCACACACACAGAGAGGCAACATGCTTATGTATGAGATGAATGGAAGGCAGTATCAATCAATATTATAATGCCAGGCACACAGGAGAAAATAAATATTAGGTGATTTGATGACTCTTTTCTTCCAAGTATCAAACGCTCTTTAAAGTTTCTTACTGAAATCAGTCTTTATCTTTCCCATTAGATAAGGTATTGGTGTTAGCCAAGAAAGTAATGGCTTTGTATGTGTAGCCCAATAAATAGAGCTTAAAAGTTTATTATCAAACATATTGCATGCTGCAATAAAAGTGATCTATGCTCCTGAAGCCCATTCAGCATGTAGAAAAATGTTGAAGGGCCAAGATGGGTGTTTGTCAACCCCCTGGAACGGCAGCTCCTCACAGACGGAAACATCAGCTTGCCAGAATACATTCTTCTTTCACTCTCAAATACAAAATCAGTTCCAATTGAAAATGCTTTAGAGAACATGCAAATAGAATGGATTTAGCATTTACCAAATGAATCAAATCTGGGCTCTGTATAGGAGCCTGGATCTGGAATCACACATTGAACCCTAAAGACAAAATTCCATTAACTTCCTACAGGTTCTTCTCTTTGTGATTACAGGACATCCTTCTCTTCAAGGCCAGAAGTTGGGCTCTGGTGGCTGATGAGGGCATGCTTGCTTATAGATTGTGCATTGTTTGGCTTGCGCAGTGATTAAAAAAAAATTGATCCAACAATGAAAGTTGTTGCCAGGCAGGCAGTTCCTTATGCTTCAGGTGGTCTTAGATGGGAGGTTGAATGTCCGTGTCAGTTTGTCTACATGCTTGTACTGAGATTTTTTATGTTTTTGTTTTTGAAACAGGAGAACTATTACCCTGAGCCCATGTTCCAGAGAGAAGAGGGAGGAAAGAAAGTAGGAAAGGGAAGAGATGGTTTCTTTGTGGAAATAAATAATATTTCTATTTTTTAATAAGAAAAAAAAAGTGAGGGTCTTTATGAAGTAATATCGCCGATTTGCTCTTATTTTTTGCCCCACCAAAAAGTAAAATTCCTATCCTTGTTAAACCAAAATTCAAGTCAAAGTTGTCATCCTATCATAGGCGCATACAACTTGAGATTTTTGTTTCCCCCTTTTATCACACACTTCTCAGTCTTTGGCATGACTTCCTCACTTCTTTCATCCTCTTAACTCAAAAGTCCCTTCACTGACAGGTAATGTCCCATATCCTCTTTGAAACATCTATTATGTCCATAATTGACTGGAAAGTAATAGGAAACATGGTGACTTCTCTCACTGCTATGGTTTGAAGGTTTTCTCTAAAACACATGTTGATCCCCAATGTGGGAGTGTTGAGAGGTAGGGCCTTTAAGAGGTGATTGAATGATGAGGTCTCTGCTCTCATGAATGGCTTAATTCATTCATAGATTAATGGATTAATGGGTTATCATGGGAGGATAACTAAGGACTATATAAGAAGAGGAAGAGAGGCCTGAACTAGCACATTTGCACACTTAGACCTCTCACTATGTGATGCCCTGCACCATGTCAGGACTTTGCAAAAAATTTCTACAATCAAAAAGGCACTCATCAGATGCATTCCCATACCTTGGACTTTATAGCCTCCATAACAGTAAGAAATACGTTTCTTATTTTGTTTCATGTATGATTACAAACTGTTTTTTACTTTGATGGCTTTAAGCGTACAAATGGTCTTCGATTATATGGCTGCTTTTTATAGTGATGAAGAATCTGGACTTTACGTGCATTGTCACCCCCATTAGTGTATAATTGTAACCAATAGATAACTTTTAAGCTCTCTCCTCTTTCCCATAATCCCCCTTCTGAGTCTCCAGTGTTCATTATACCATTTTATATGCCTTGGTAGACCCTTACCTTAGTCCCCCACTTATATAAGGGGAAATCCAATAAAATCCAGAATTAATTTACCAAAAAAATGTGTATTTATTCTTCCATGTTTAAACTTCAGCTCTCTTCAAAGTACTTGCCGTTTGATGCAATATACCTATGGAGATGCTTTTTCCACTAATCAAAACAGTTTTTGAACTTGTCAGTGTGGATGCTTTTTAGTGCTTCTGCTGTTTTAAATTTCACCTCTTCCACATTGGCAAACATTTCCTTTTGAGGACTTTTTTTTCATCTGGGAAAACAAAAAAAAACGTTGCTTGGGGTGAGATCAGGTGAATAGGGATGGTGGAATATATTCAGGGCCATGGCATTTTTGGTCAAAAACTGCTGAACACTCAGTGTGTGGACAAGTACACTCAGAAATCACCATCATGAAAATGTCAAATGCATTAAAAGAATATTAAAAAAAACCTCACAGAAGTCGAATGCAGCCTCTCACAATAATACTAGCTGGTACACTGATGATGATGTGTTCCTAGAACACATACCTAGCAATGGAAGCCTGTATTAAAAGAGGCCTGCTCTCCAAAAGATAATTCAATTTTGGGGGGTTATTCCCCCTCATAAGTGAGAAACATTTGGAATTTAGTTTTTGGGTTTCTGAGTTACTTCCCTTAGGATAATGGTCTCCAGTTACACCTAAGATCCTGCAAAAGACATCTTTTTTTTCTTTCTTTTGGCTGAATAGTATTCCATGGTATGTGTGTGTGTGTGTGTGTGTGTGTGTGTGTGTGTGTGTGTTACATTTTCACTATCTACTGATCAGTTAATAGGCATTTAGATTGACACCACATCTTTGCAAATGTGAATTGTGCTTCTACAAATATGTGAGTACAGGTGTCTTCTTTGCATAACGGCCTCTCTTTCTTTGGCTAGATACCAAGTAGTGGAATTGCTAGATCAAGTGGTAGATCTACTTTTAGTTCTTTGAGAAATCTCGATACTGATTTTCATAGAGGTTTTACTAATTTACTAAATTTCTTTCTAAATAAATTACCCAGTTTCAGATACTCTTTTATAAGCAACAGAAAATCGACTAAAACATTCATATGGGTGACTTGTGTGTTATTTAAATTCTCGTCTTATCACACCTTCAAAATTATAAACTCCAGAGAACAAGTTCCAGTTGCTTGTGCTTCCTACCATCTCCCGTGCATATCCAATATTCTTCAGTTGACTTTCTGACTGATTCTTATCCAAGAAGCAAAAAGCAGAGAAGTTATTAGACCTTCAAAACAGTGTTGGCAAGTTCAGAGTATGGGAGTCACTCAGCAAAAATTATTTCCTTCTTTCTTTTGTGCTTTTTCTCCTGTCTTTGAACACAGGCTGAAATGCCATCCAGACACCAGTGCATGCTGCACCCTCATCTTGAACTAGTATGCTAAATCACCTGGACCCAAACCCATATGCATGAAATGAATTTTCTCTTATAATAGACAATACAATGAGTAGTTGAACATGTGTAAACATATAAATCAACCAGAGAAAAGCAATCCTTAGGGATAGAGACTACTCCATGTGTTTTGAAAACATTCAGCGGGAAGATAATGCCAAAAGGATTTCACCAAAATGCTGCAATTTATTTCCATGGCTTCTTGAGTAGCTAAATTTTAAATATTTGGGTTTAAGGGCTTTACCCTTAACTACATGGCCTATTATGCTTAGTGTCTGCTTTTTTATAATATAATGTCAAAGAAGTTGTCAGGCTCATCTTTAGTTAAGGGTATCCAATAATTCTCATCTTTTGCTGAAGGTTTTTGTTCAGGAAAACAACCTGCAAATATCAAAACATGAAGAAATTTCTAGAACTCATAGATTTCATTTGACTCTTTGATGTAGAGAACAATGCCATCTTTCTTACTGTATTTGGGTATCTGGGAGGATTCTATCCCTGGTTCTAAACAGGAATCATTGACATGTGGAGAAAAAAAAGGCAGCACCATTGAAGACCTCCCAAAAAGTTTGGAGTTTGCTTCTGTGTGGTTTATTTTTATTCCTGTTTTACTCAAGATGGTTTGCCTATCCCACAAGCATATGCACCATATGCGAGCAAAGACTGTTAAAAGCTCTTTTAAACAGAAATCCCAAGAAGGAAGAAATGAAACTAAACAGAAAGAAAATGAAATTAGCAGTTCTTTGCAATGTATGTTTAGAAAAGAAGGCTGACAAAAAAGGATTGATATTCCTAAATTCTTGGTAGATGCTGTGATACATTTATAAGGGTTGGGGGCTGGTGAGATAAATTTAAAACTGTTACTTTTAAAAACACAGCTCCTTAAATGAGATTCAAGAATAAACAGAGATCCACTGCCTTGTTTTTCTGATCATTATATTTGACATGGCATCATCTGGTAGAACACAAAAACACAAAATTGAAATCATCTGATATTTTTCTTTGTTCCTTAACATATTGAAGATGTGCACCTTATGAATATAGATTTAAAGATTCAGAACACACCAGATTTTATCTAACAGTCCAGTAAATCAGGACTTTTTTGTTTTTGTCTTATGGTCATAGAGGCCAGTCATGCAACTCACTAGCTTTCATTCCAGCTTGTTAAAAAGAAAGAGAAGAAATCAATATTTAAGAAAACTGTGAAGATTAATAGTACTCGATACTGAGTAGACCCTCATTAAACAAATTTTGAAATGAATTTTAGATGTTTTAGGTAATATTTTGTAAATGCTGATCATTTGAGAAAAATCTTTTTTGCAGTCATCGTTGTGTGTCATCAATCAATTTAGTTTCAAGTTGGAAGCTGAATCAAATATCCCCAACATCATAAGTAGGAAAAAACAATTAATTTTGTTATCAACCCTAACCTCATAAACATCTAGGCTACTGAAAACATAGCTGTATATCTGTAGGATACCAGAAACCAAACTACAACTCCAAAAGGGTGGTTATCACTAGGAATGCAAACTTGAAAGTCAGACTTTCCAAGTCCAAAACTCATCTCCGTTAGTATTCTACTACTATGTAATAAAATACCACTAACTTAGCAGTGGGAAATATCACATTTCTTATCTCCCAGCTTCTGTGTTTCAGAAGTCTAGGCACAGCATAACTGGAACCTCTGTTCATGGTCTCACAAGGCTGCGATCAAGGATAGAACTGGGGTACTTTGTCACTGGAAGCTCGTGTCCTCTTCTAAGTTCATTCAGGTTCTTGGAAGAATTCAGTCTTTGTGGCTATAGGGTAATGAATGTGTTTCTTCAAGGTCAGCAGGCAAACTGCTTGCTCAAGGGAAGATCCCAGTCCCTCATTTAAGCATTTTTACTTGATTAGGCTGGGATTACCCAAGAAAATCTCCCTTTTTAATTAACTCAAAATTAAGTTGTTAAAGACCTGAATTAAATCAGCAAAATCCCTTTACAATTGCCATATTCCATTCGTTAGAGGCAAGTCACAGGTTTTGCTCATACTCAAGGAGTGAGAATTGTACAAAAGCATGACTCATTGGGATCACCTCAGCGTCTACCCTCATGTATCACCTCCAGCACACTTGATTTTGGGCAAGCGATCTAACTTCTCTGAAGTTCTCATTTCCAAATCTGTGAAAGGGAACTAATAGATGAACTTGCCTCCTAGGACTGTCTTGAGGTTTAAATGAAAGCATATATTTAGTGCACTTAGCACAATTAAAAAACATTTTAGAATGTGTTAGCTATTGTTTCTAGTGGGTGTATCTGGCATAAGATAAATAAACCATTAAAAGTCAAGTTTGAGCTACCCTGAATAATTTTGAAAATAGGAAGCCTATATATAATGAATTAATAAGAGTATGTGTGTGTGTGTGTGTGTGTGTGTGCATATAAACATATTTCATATATGTGTGCATAGGTATGGATATATTCACATGTCCCTCATACATATTTGGGATAGTCTCACCTCATTCTCAGTTCCTACTTCAAGGTGCATATTGAATTAACAAATTATCCCTCATTAGTTTCTAATTGTAAAGTCTTTCAAGTAAATGTCAAAACTTTATTTGAAACAATCTGGTAAATAGAGGTATTTTCCAAACTGTGTTCTATAAAACTCGTATTAATAATAAACTCTTACTTTAGTAAATGCATTAGATCTTGAAAGGATCACTCAGTCAACTAAGTTCATAATATTTGGGTTTAAATTATATTTTAAACTTTATTTCAAAATTTCTAAAATGTTTTTAAACCTGGAATCTCTGCTTTCCTTTCTAGATTCTTCTAGGACTCCTGTTTCTCAAAAGACCCTCTAGAAAATTCTGGGTTTGAGGTTCACACCAAAAGGAAAAGTTTTAAACATATGTCTTTGAACCTCACTGCTTTCTCTCTTTAGTTCCTACCCATTTCTGCATGATGATTCATGTTTCTTTTTGTGTTTGAACTCTTGTGTACCAGATGTAGTTCATAAGATATTTCACTTCATTTTCTCAATGTCATTAGGAGATAAATAATTCAAATTTTATTTTGTAGAGTCTCAAGAAGGCTAATCCACTTAACCACTTCCCACCTTTAACAGGAGCCAGTTGTTGAACTCAAGTCTTCCCAATTCTGTATAATTTTCAACACATCGCTAATGACTTTCTAGACTGAAAGACATGGTTTAGTGGGACCTTATGCTGAGATAGCACAGCAGAGAGAATGCACAGCTAATTAAAGTGTTACCCTTTGCTCAGGAAAAGGGCGTACAAAAATATTTTGAACTCCTGAATCACAAATACATGTCTTGGTAAGAATTTGCTGCATACCAATTCCACTATAAAGCGAATAACATTTTAATGCATTTTCAATACATTTCCATATGAATGAGGTTTGGCATGATTGCCCTTGCAATAAGGAGAAAAGAGTGAGAAAAAATTACTTCACTAAGTAAACAAGTCTTCAACTTTCGAAATCGCATTATATAGTGAAATAAACTATAATGTTTATTATTTTTTTTCAACTCAGGTCTCAGGGGAAGAACTATACTTGCATATTCAGGAATAAAAAGTCTACTACTCAAGATGAAGAAAGGAGAAGTAGCCCAGACATCTTCTGTGAGACAGAAACAAAAGAACTGTAGCATGCTGATGTCTTTTTAAAAATTAAATAATTTCTTAACATTTTATTATTTTCTACATTTTCTATTTGTGAAAATGTCCTATACTTTTGCCAATAGAATATATGTTGTAGTCAAAATGTCTGGAAGTCCCACCATGTTGTAATATTCAGGTACTTTAAGCCTTTATGTAGAAAATAAGACATATGGCTACAAATTAAATGAAAAAATAAAGAAAATAACATCATTATAAATGCAATAAGTTCTTATGTTTTCCATTATCCCAAAGACAGCTGAATGCATTTCCCTTCAAAACTTTATCTTACCATCCAAGAGTTGATCAAGATATATATTTCAACTTTTATGTCTCAACTCCACTTGCCCTCCTTCTTCCTGTGGGCACTCTTGATATCCTCTTTTACCTGAAATAATTTGTGGAAATTGTGAGGGATGGAACAGTCTGGTATTGTTTATCCCAGGTCCTGAATTTGTTCCTATTTATGCCAGGAACAGTCATGCTATTTCTTATGATATCTTACAAATATTTAATTATTTCCAAATTTACTACATGCATGTGTGTTGGTGTTTGTGTGCGTATGTGTGTGTGTGTAGTTATTTATCTAGTTAACTCAGTATGTAAGATATTTTAAAATAAAGAAATGAAAAACTTTTAGTAAATATCTGTTTGGTTGCAATGAGGATCAACCTACACCTTGCCCTCTTGATCAATGCAGTTCAATAGAAATTTCCACAGTGAGAAAAATGTTCTGCAATTTATGTAATATCCAATTGAATAGTCACTAGACACAGGTGGTTATTGAGAACACAAAATGTGGCTAGGGTATCTGAGCAACTGCATTTTAAATCTTATTTACTTTAAGTTAACTTAAATTTAGAGATCTACATATGGATAATGGCTACCGAGCTGAAAAGCACAGAGGTATACTTGTAATATGTCTCACTATCATCCCTCCTATCAGTGAAAATAAGTTTTGGTTTTGCATAATAGTTGCTTAAACAAAGCAGGGGTTTACTTTCTTTGAAGGCAAATTTTTTTTTAGAGGGAATCTGTCTGAAATTGTGGGAGATGGGATGTTATTTCAGCGATGTCAGAGATCATTCCTCCGCCCAATATGTGGCTCCACCATATATGACTCCTACTTTGAGGACCGCATTATAAGCCAAGATGGATGGAATTCCTTGTACTAGCCAGAATTTGGGTAGAGATTAAAAATAAATAAATAAAGCAAAGAGTGATATCCAGCACTCTTTTAAATTTGATTCCCTGGTTCCCACAACTTGGTCTCAACACTTCTGCTCACATCACAGTCTAAAATTAGCCTCGAAATTATACTAGGAATAGAGTTTTTATTCTGTGCTGTTTCCCTCCCCCAGAAGAATGGTTTCTATTGCTATGGAAGGAGGGGGAAATGGACATTGGCATAACCATCAGCGTCTTCTTTATCATTTAATAAGAATAAATATAAACTTAAAAGCAGCTGAGAAAAGCTATATGGGGCAAAGGATGGCTGCTGAAATAGGCAGAAGAAAAAAAACCAGAAAGATAAAATACTGTACAGTGAAACACCCCAAAATGGTTTCTGTTTTATATTATAAGTTTTACAAAGACAAATTTGGATACAACTAGATGGAATTGCCAGATATGTATCTGTTGATGTTGCTTTAAAAAATTTTGTGAAGACCCCCATTTCCTTCAGGTTATGCGCTATTGTTCAATATAGTCCTACACACACACACACACACACACACACACACACACAGCTACAAATAGCTTTTTTTCAGTTCTTAGTCTTACCAATGGCTAGTACTTCTAGTGCCTAAAGGACAATTTGTTTCTGATAAGTCAGAAAGCAACTTGGGTTAATGCAGAGAAACAGTAGTAGTCCTGACTAAGTAAGGTATTACCTATAGCTTTTTCTTTTATTGTATCATTTGCTCTGGATTTCCTGACTGCTTTCAGAATCTTTTAAGCCAGTGCTACTCCAAGTGTGGCCCACTGACTAGAACCTTTCTCTGAAATGTGAAGAGATAAGTACAGAAATTGTGAGTAAGCATTTGGAAAGCTTTATAACAGCTTGATAGAGAAAAATATGTCTATTGAACTGATATTAAAAATTGGGGCATTATGTTTTCCATGTCTTTAAAATTTCTCTAGTAAATTTTGTTGTATTTTGCAAAAGTAACAGTCCTTAATGTCCTGGAAATTTAAAAGAAAAAAAAAGCATCACTAGTTATTTACCTGAGATAGTTTGAGAAGAACAGATCTAAGCTCCCCTTCACACCTTGCATTTCTGCTGTGGAATAGACTTTCCAATCAGGCCTCAACTGTCACCATTACCAGAATCAAAAGGCAGTTGTTGTTTTACAAGTGTTCAAAAACAGAAAGAAAACTTGCAAAGAACCAAACATCCCAATGCAAACACTCCTCATTTGTACCCTGAAAGAACACTACCCCTGTCTTGTCTGTTCCTGAGAATTGGGCCTACCAGCTGGCCAACCTCGCTTAACTAGAGACTTAATCTGAAAATCACCAGAGGAATGGAAAAATCCAGATTTGCAGGGTTGTGATTGTTGCACAGGTTTTGTGTGGTAGTCTTATACATTAAAATAGCACTGCACAAAGAAAATTCTCAGAGCTGACTACTTACTAAAGGGAGACACACTACCAATATGTGCCCTAGTTTCAGGACCACATCCTAGCCTTCAATTCCTCCTCTGTTGACTCATTCCACCACCAATTAAACATATGTAAGTCACTGAGACCCAGAATCCCCACAGAGTGTTTCTGCATAGGCCAAATTTCTCATTATCACTCACAGCTTAGAATTCTCTCACTTGACCCCTAAAATAAAGTTAAAGAGAGTAGAGGATGGCAAGCCTGGAAACACTTCTAAAGACATAAAAGTAAAAACACAATGTAAAATGTACCATGTTTTATTAAAATGGAAAAAATGTTTAAATCAATGTGCAACAGTAATAAGTTTATGTTTCATAATCTTTATAAAATGTATCCCTTTCATCATCTTTTTTGAATGAAGTATAAACAGATGAAATATAATAAAAGCAAGAATTTTATACACATTTTTAAACATTGTTACTTCTTTTGTTAAAGAAAAAATGAAGAAAATAATCATTAACTTCTCAGTCTTATAATCAAGTCACTCTAAAAGTTGGCTCCAATATATTTTTCCAACCACTCACCTTTCCATGTTCCATGTTTCATCTTATCCTGACTATTTAATACCATTCAAGACTGTCTTAAAAGAAGTGGGCAAAAGACATGAATAGATACTTCCCAAAAGAAGATATACGGGTCAGCCAACAGACACAAGAAAAAGTGCTCAGCCTCACTCATCATCAGAGAAATGCAAATCAAAACCACATTGAGATACCACCAAACTCCAGTAAGAATGTCCATCAATAATAAAACAAACAACAACAGATGCTGGCAAGGATGTGGGGAAAAAGGAACGCTTCTGCACTGCTGGTGAAAATGCAAACTAGTGCAATCTCTTTGGAAAACAGTATAGCAATTTCTGAAAGAACTAGTCATTGACCTTCCATATGATCCAGCAAGTCCCTCTACTGGGAGTATACCCAGAGGAGCTCAAATCATTCTACAGAAAAGATACCTGCACACACATGTTTATTGCAGCATTATTCACAATAGCAAAAACGTGGAACCAACTGTGCTACCCATTGAAACTGGATTTTTTAAAATGTGGTACATTTACACAATGGAATATTGCACAGCCACAAAGAAGGACAAACATGAATTTCACACAACTTGGGTGAATTTAGAGTCTATCACACTCAGTGATCTATCAAGAAACAAAGAACAGAGTACCACATGTTCTCACTCATAAGCGGACCCCAAACAATTTCCATAATACTATAAAAAAGAGATTGGCAGTAGCAGGATACTGCCAGGGTGAGGATGAGGGGAGGACACAACATCAATAATGGTACTTGATCTCTAACTAGGCAAAGTGGGGACCAAAGGGAGGCCCAAACTTTACCTGTATGAGGACCACTTATATACCTAATCCTGTACTGTACCCTGCATCTTAAAAAAAAAAATTAAAATAAACAAACAAAAAAGTTAGGCTTCTGCCTACATTTCCTTGTTCTGACTGAGTTGCTTGAGGACAATGACTATGTCTTATTCATCATCCTTGTATGCCCAGAACATTGCATAGAGAGTTTCTGAAAGGTATTCAATGAATATTTTTTGATTAAAAGTTATTCCTCAGTCTTTCTTCTTCATTCAAGTGGTTAGATGGTAGCTTCCGGCTGACTAAATTTGCAGAGAGTCTCTTCTAACCCTGTTTTTTCCATTAAATTATTAAAGTAATTAAAGGCAATCCATACATACCAACCACATTTATTGGATGTAAAGAATGACAAATTAAAATTGCACCAATTTTTCCTCTCTCTTGGTATCAGAGAAAGATATTCTTTTAATCAAGGCATAGTTTTCTAAGAAAAGGTTGTTTTTGGCAACAAGAACGATGCGAATGAACTTATTAATATTAAGAACATGATAGGCGACTATCCATCTTTAGTTGCTTGGTTTATTCATAAGGGGAAGATGCAAGGGGTAAAAAATGTATCTCAAAGTATCCTTGGTTCTTCAAGTTATTTACCACATCAGTGTTAATTTCTTCCTTTTCTGATGCATTCAGGCCTATCTTTATAGCTTGTCTGTTGGAGTTAGGAGATTTTATACTGGCCTATCTCCCTAAAGGCAATTAAATCAGACAAAGAAAACTTATCTCTCCCATGGTTTACTTCATTCTAAGATGTAGTAAAAGAACAAGATGTGCTGCTAATTTTGGTTCAAATATTTTAACTTAAATAGGGAGACACATTTATTAAATCACACTATTCTGGATGAGTCATTTGCACCAGTTAAAAGTTATTTTTTGATTCATAATATAGTCTGAGTCAAAATATGTTAACTATTTGAACACTGACTATTAGTTTGAGCCTGGGTTTTTCCAATCAATATTGTTTGAGGGGGAAGTAGGGAAAAACAAATCAAAACAAAACAATTACTACAGGAAAAAAAAAGGCTTAGCCATCAAGATCATTTTTTAATTCAGTCCATAGAGTAGTATATGCAATCAAATATTTAATTCATATGGCTTAAAACAATCAAACTACCTGATATCCAGTTCAAATTTTAATTCTTACATATAATTTTGATAATTTTTATCCTATTTGCATCACTTCAATGATTTTACTTGCTTTCTAGCTTTCAGCATGCCTCTACATAGAAAGTACCATCTTGTTTTCATGGGATAGGGCTGGGAGACACGGTGAACTCCTAAATCACTTGGTCACCTTGAAAGACAAAGCTCAGAAGAGCCCTGCTTTCTGAATGTCTGGTGTATAATAAGCACAAAGTAAATATTCATAAATGGTGTTGACAGAAGAAATTTAAGCTAGTTTTCTAAGGCCACCATATTCACTTCTGGCTGGAAATCATCTCATCCTTAAAGTTATTCTAATGCCAGCAGACTTGGGGAGGATTATATCAGTGAGAAAGATGGAGTTCTCTGGTTAGGCCCAGCATGCCACCACGGCAGACTTGGAGAGCTGGAAGTTTATAACATATAAGTCCAAAATAGCTATAAAAATAAAACTCAAGCCATATATGACTACTGTTCTTCCTATAGACCTGCCCAGGCTACTCTGCCTGTAAGCTTGCCCCCTCTTTCTAGTCTTCTATTCATTTAATAAAATTATTTTGCTTTACTTTGCTTTTTGTGATCTTCAATCCGTAACTAGAATTCAAGGGTAAGTCACAGAAAGTAAAGGGAAGAACTTTATTACAAACTGGATGTATACTCTTGAGAAAGGGGAACGTGGGCAATTTCCCGGGGAGGAGATGCTCTTGAGGGTAGGGAGTGCTGGCTTTTATCTAGTTTTTTTGTGTCCATTTCATGTCAGCTACAGATCAGAAGTCATGTCAGTTTTGTGTCACTTACAAGTCAGGGAAGTTTCTTAACCTCTAGCTCAGTAATTTTCTATTTTCCCTTATGCCTAAGCAAGTTAGCCTACCTCTATACCACTCATTAATAGAGGGAATGATTGAAGTAATCCCTCACTACTCCCCCCACAATTCAGAAAGTACAAAGAGATTGTTATTTTTCTAAAGACTTGAGAATAATATGGGTAAAAATTATGGACAATGGTGTCAGACTACTGAATTCCAGTGTATTTTTCTACCACTCACTAACTGGCAGTTCATCAACAACACTTCTCTTTGCCTCAGTTTGATCTTTAGGATACATGGAGAAATTAACAGTATGTCCTTGAGAGAGCTGTAAGGATTAAGTGAAATGCATGGAACTGAGGTAGGAGTTTGGCAGGACTAGTTTCCTATGACAAAAAGAAAGGTTAATTTCTCAAAACAGGTAGCTGAGACAGTTTGTTCCTGAGACCCCACAGAGAAAAAGAGAATGTGGTTCTATAACCAACTAGAACCAAAATAGCAACTAATTCACCTACTCTCCAACTTTGTCTCATTATATGCTCATTATATTAAGTTAGCGTGTTGATGGCACACCCTCTAGCTCCATGACAATTCCAACCCTACTCATTTATGTAACAAACTAGGTAAAATCCAAGCTCTTAGAAATCTCCACCACTTTCCTAGGAAACCCATTAATATTGCACCCCTTACTTAACATATAAGTAGAAAATAGCTATAAAAATAAAACTCAAGCCATATATGACTACTGTTCTTCCTATAGACCTGCCCAGGCTGCTCTGCCTGTAAGGTTACTTTCTTTCTAGTCATCTATTCTTTAAATAAACTTATGTTGTTTTACTTTACCAGCTCATTCTTGAATTATTTCCTGCCTCAAAGCCAAAAACCCACTTGGTCTGTCAGGATGGACCCCAAATTTGGGGTCCCCCATCTTGTATCAGGACAAGTTTAGCACAATGCACAAAGTGATCCCTCACCAGATGGTTAGCATTATGATTGCAGCTGCTACTGCCATTGTTGATTTATTTCCTGAAGAATTTAAAGTGCGCTCTGTTCTCTCATCTATTAGGTGAATGTATCTGCTTTTAGCCTCCAATTCTATACTGCCCAATTCTTGTCACAAATCTGGTTGTAAGAAACTGTATCTAGAAAGCACTTCTTGAAGAATATGCATCAATTCTTTTTCATTTTTTGTTCTTTTCAAACTGCGTCCTTTCAAATACTTACACGTCAGTGATTCACTGTTTAATTTATATTATGAGACTTTGAGTTTAGGTCTGTTAGAAAAAATTTGTTGCCCAAAGATAAAGTATATGAATAACTACTTGACATATTTTATGGTATACGCTTAGACCTTTCCAGAGATCTGTATGACTGGTCTACATTTTGGGAAGGTTTCATGAAACCATTTTTAGGAATTTTTGCTTGAGTATTTTGACACTGTTTTACATGAAAAGACATTGTTATTAAAAATCTTATGAAATGCTCTGCTATATCCACTTCAGAGATATTGTTAACTAGAGTTCACTCAATGTGTCAGGTGATATGCTAAAACATATATTAGTTCAAGTGGTCCTCACCATAGTTCTATGAGATAGGTAGTGATGTCACTGTCCACCTTTTATATGTAGAGGAACTGAGTTTTAGCAGTATAAAGGTTTTTGCCCAATATCTCACAACCTTATATGATGTGGCCAGGATGTAAATTTAGTCAGGGTGTACTGGGTTGAATAATGTCTGTCCCCACAAAATCTATGTCTACCAGAAACCTCAGAATGTGATACATTATTTGGAAATGAGGTCTTTGAAGATGTAATTAATTAATATGATGTCATGCTGGGTTAGGGCTGTTCCTAATCCAATGACTGGCAACTTTATAAGAGAAAACAGAGACACAGGGACACATACAGAGGGAAGACAGCCTTGTGAAGACAGGCAGAAATTAGAGTTATACAGTTTTCAGTCAAAGAACACCAGGGATTGCCAGCAACACCGGGAACCAGAAAGAGGCAAGAAAGAGCTTCTTCCCCAGACTTTTCAGAGCAAAAACAGCACTGTTACCACTTTGACTTCTGATTTCTGGCCTCTAGAATTTTGAAAGAATGAATACCTGTTGTTTTAAGTCAGTCATTTTGTGGTAATTGTTACAACAACAGCCCTAGGAAACTAATATTTGTGTGCACAAATAACAAATAAGCATTTTCTATCTTATAAAAAATACCCAGCATATTGCCATTACCTTACTAGGCTCTGGTGTGGCCATGTGCTCTTTGAGCTATGGCTGTGGTCATGTTTCCTGGCTGTGGTCCCCTTCACTGCCTTGGGGAGGTGAATCTCTTTCTTTCTTTCTCTCTGTCTGATTTACCTTTGACATAAACAATATGTTATAATATATATATATTTATATATATATATATATCTCCAGTATAAATTTAATTGCTTATAATTTAGTCATGTTTTGTCAGATATCCTTGGGAGCCACAATCATTCTACTTGCTCAGTTCAGAAGCTAATAATAGCAGTAGTTATTTATTGAATTATTATTGTAGTTACAATTATTTGTTCTCATTTTGTTTGCCGTAGAAAGAACAGTGGACAAAATAGGACACCATTTCCTCAAAGGAAAAGCTTAAACTGTTCATCAGTGTGTATAAAAGAAGAAAAAAAAAACCGGGCTCGGTGACTCAGCCTGTAATCCCGCACCTTGGGAGGCCGAGGTGAGTGAATTGCCTGAGCCCGCGGGTTCGAGACCTGCCTGGGCAACTTGGCGAGACCTCATCTCTACAATAAATCAAAAATCAGCTGGGTGTGGTAGCGTGCGCCTGTAGTTCCAGCTACTTGGAAGGCTGAGGCGGAAGGATCCCCGGAGCCCAGCAGGTCGAGGCTGCGGTGGCCGGGAGCGGCCACTGCACTCCAGTCTGGGTGACAGAGTGAGACTCCAACTCACAAAAACAAAACAAAACCAAAAAAACTTGAATTTTATGTCCATCTCGGTGTTCCTCCCTGTGGCAGCTCAGCCTGAGGAAGTGAGGGGTGGGCATCAGGCACACCCTTTACGCACTTCTCAGCTCCTCTGATGATGGACCGAGACGAAGAAGGGAAAACCCTACCATCTTTTTCTTCACTGGTTATCGCTGCTGGTTATGCAAATCCAGGATGTGGGCTAAGGAACACTCCCTGAGCACCAGTTGTTAGAGTATGGAGGGACCGGGTGAGGGTGGAGTCGCGCAGGGAGGCGCGCAGCACTGCAGGGGCTGGCCAGCCGGAGGTGCGTGCTGGCAACCCAGAGATCTGAGTAAGTTGCAAAGAATTGCGACACACAAAAAGGTTAAGAAAGAAAAGTTTATTTAAAAGTAAATTAGAGAAAGAGAAGAAAGAGAGAAGATTCACCTCCCCAAGGTGGGGGGAGGGGGACCAAAGCCAGGAAGCATGGCAACAGCCATGGCTCAAAGAGCACATGGCCACGCCAGACTCTAGCAAGGCAATGGCCCCTGGTTGCTTGTGGTTGAGTCCTTTTAATCATTCCCCTAGATGGGGGAGGATCATTAAGGTAATTGGGTGGTGGTCTGCTTCCAGTCATCACAAAGGGGCAGGCAAGTGCAGGTATTGATGATGTCAGGTGCTGCACAGCAGGCAGATGGATGGGTTAGTCA
>CAUYQG010198248.1:0-10482 GCA_963574415.1 Tarsius wallacei | reverse complement strand
TATTTTTTTATATTTTTTAAACAAAACATAATATTTTCAAATTATTATAAAAAAAAAAAAAAAAAAAAAAAAAAAAAAAAAAAAAAAAAAGAAAGCGAAGAAAAAAATATTTAAGCTTAGCAAATAGAAATAAAAAGTAATATATAGTAATAGAGGTCATAACACATATTAAATGAATATAAATAGACTAAACTTAGCAATTAAAAACAGAGGTTACCATATTGGATAAAAACTGAAAAATAACCAATTGTAGGTCTTTATAAAAGGTATGCCTAAAGTATGGGACACAGTTAAAAAAAAAGAAAGAAAAACTAAAGTTTGAGACAAAAACGTACTAGGTAAATACTCACTAAAAGGAAAAGATTATTTTTATATTAATATTTGACCAAACAGACTTTAAGACAAAAAAAGCTATTAAAAATGAAGGTCACCATGTAAAGTTGAAAAAAGTTTAACTCACCAGGAAGATAAAACAATTCTTAACTGGCATGAACATAACAAATATGTCAAGACTGGTAACGCAAAAGGTAGACACAATTACATGGGGAAATTGACACATTCGCCATTATGAACTTAGTGAAATATTTTAACATATCTTTCTTAATAGGTTAAGAGTTTTTATTTAAATCAATATAAAGAAAAAAAGAAAACAGGAACAACGCCATTGGTCTATATGCCTGTTCTTGCAATACCATGCTCTTTTGATTATTGTAGATTTATAAGAAAGTTTAAAGTCTGGGAGAGTGATACCTCCTGCTTTGTTTGTTTTGTTTTGTTTTATTTTGTTTTGTTTTTCTGAGGATTGTTTTGGCGATTCGTGTTCATGTATGTTTCCACATCATCAATAACTAAAAAAATAACATGCTGGAGAGGATGTGGCAAAAAGGGAACACGTCTACACTGTTGGTGGGAGTGCAAACTAATACAGTCTCTGTGGAAAACAGTGTGGTGATTCCTAAAAGTTCTAAAAATCGACCTTCCATATGATCCCGCAATCCCCCTACTGGGAATATACCCAGAAGAACTCAAATCACTCTATTAAAAAGATCCCTGGACACGTATGTTTATTGCGACATTGTTCACAATAGCACGAACATGGAACCACCATGCTGCCCATCAAAAGAGAACTGGATTTTAAAAATGTGGTACATATACACAATGGAATATTACGCAGCCATAAAGAAGAATAAAACCATGAACTTCGCAGGAACCTGGATCGACTTAGAGTCTATAATACTGAGTGATCTTTCACAGAAACAAAGAATTAAGTATCTCATGTTCTCACTCATAAGTGGAATTTGAACAACTATTGCAACACTATAAGAAAAGGATTGACAGTAGCAGGAAACTGTGGGGGAGTGGGGGGTGGGGAGGCGAGATTGGCAGTAGTGGGATACTGCTTGGGGAAGGGGGGCACACCTCATCAACAAGGGTACCTGCACAATAAATATTTGTATACCTAACCCTGAATTGTACCTCACAATTTTAAAATAAAAAATTTAAAGGGGGAAAAAAAAGAAAACAGGAACAACACAAATATTCGTTTTACAGTAAAATGGAAAAAAATGTAGTATCTTTATAAAATTGAATACCATACAGTTATGACAGCTATGAAAATAAATGAACTATATGTATCAATCTCATAAACATAATAATGAGAAAAAGTAAACAAGCATTGAAGAATATATGCTGTATGATTTAATTATATATAGTGCAAAGACTACAGTACAAGGAGTCAGTTTTTAAATTTAGCAATCAGATATTTGTCAGTCTGGAGTGAAGGCAGGGGAGCTTTTCCTTCCAGAAATTAAGACTTATCATACAGCTTTCGTAATTAAGACAATGTGGTAGTGGAATGAGTTAAAACAAATTGACTATAAATTGTACCCCATAAATATAAACAATTATAATTTGTAAATTAAAAATAAAATAAAAACAAGTTGGCTAATAAAGTAGAGACCAAAGAAATGTGAATACATATATAGAACTTTGATATATGACAGAGATGGTCTTGGTCTTGTTTATAACTGAGGAAGAGAAGGACTACTTAGTAAATGATACTGGAAACAACCTGTTAGCCATAGAGAAAATGTAAAAGAATTGGATAGATTCTTAAATCCTAAATTCACAAAAATTAATTCCAGAAGCATTGAAGAGTCTAATGTGATATGCAAAACTTTAAACATTTTTCCCTAGAAAATAAAGTTTAAAATTATTATTATTCTTTTAGAGTTGTGGGGTATATGTGAGGATTGACTACCTAAGTAAATTGCATGCAGGTAAGCCTTGGGAATCTAGTGAACCCTCTCTCCACCTGGTAACAAACATGTTGTGTGTTGTGTGTCCTTTATCTTCCATTCTTCCATGCCCCCATTAACAGTGCCCAGCATCAGTTGTTGCCACATTTACGCTCAAGTGTCTAATTTTTAGGGCCCGCTTATGAGTGAGAATATGCAGTATTCAGTTTTTTGTTTCTGTGATAGTTCGCTTAGCATTATGGTCTCTACCTACATCCATGTTACTACAAAGGACATGATTTTGTTCTTCTTTATGGCTGCATAATATTCCATCATGTATCTGTAACCACATTTCTTTATCCAGTTCACTTCTGATGGGCATCTGGATTGGGTCCATGTTTTTGCTATTGTGAATAGTGCTGCAATGAACATACATTTGAAAGTATATTTTTGGTTGAGTTATTTATATTCCTCTGGATATATGCCCATAAGTGAGATTGCTGGATCATATAGTAGCTCAATTTTTAGTTCTTAGAGAAAATGCCACACTGCTTTCCACAAAGGTAGAACCAGCTTACGTTTCTACCAACAGTGTGGAAGTGTTCCTTTTCACTGCAGCCTCACAGACATCTGTTGTTTTTTGACTTTTTAATAATGGCCATCCTGAAATGTATGAGGATGTATCTCATTATAGCTTTGATTTGCTTTTCTCTGATAATTAGAGTGGCTGGGCATGTTTTCGTATGTTTATTGGCTGCTTAAATGTCTTCCTTTTAGAAGTATTTGTTCATGTCTTTTCCACACTTTTTAATGAGGTTATTTTTTTTCCTGTCAATTCATTTGAGTTTCTTGTAGATCCTGGATGTTAGGCCTTTGTCGGGTACATAGCTTGCAAATATATTTTTTCCCATTCTGTGGGCTGTCTCTTTACTCTCTTGGTTTATTTGGCTGTGCAAAACTTTTTAGTTTGATAAGGTGCAATCTATCAATTTTAGATTTTTCTACATTTGCTTTTGAGTACTTGGCCATGAATCCCTTGCCTACTCTGATGTCCAGGAGGGTGTTCCCTAAGTTTACTTCTAAGATTCTAATAGTTTGAGGTTTCCCATTAAGTCTTTGATCCATTTTGAGTTACTTTTTGTATATGGTAATAGGTAGGGTTCCCGTTTCATTCCTCTGCTTGTGTTTAGCCAGTTTTCTCAGCATCATTTGCTAAATATGGTTTCCTTTCCCCAAGGTTTGTTTTTACCGGCCTTTAACAATTTTAGAATAAAATATAGAAGAACTTTTATGACATTTGTGTAGGGGAAGGTTTTTAAGATAGAAAAATATTTGAGCATAAAATCAAATATGTATAAATTTGACTGCTTTATAGTTAAGTACTACAATTCATCAAAACACTGGAAAAAGAAGGAAAGAAGCCACTAACTGGGAGAAGCTATCTGCAAACAACAAAAGATTAGTGTCTAAAATAAGTAAGAAATATAGCTAAATAGAAAAAAGAAAAACAACACAATAGGAAATTGGGGTAAATACATAAAACAGGGACTACATAGACAAGTGAAATATCTATAGCCAATAAACAGAAGAAAAAGTCACAGATATTTTATACTGCAAATGCAAAATAAGAGTGAAATGGTATAGCACCACACACACACCAGTATGGTCAAAAATTAAGAAGCTTGACAGAGGAGGTGTATCAACAGCATCACTGCTAATCTTCACTTCATTGTCTCTCAAAGCATTTACATACTTTATAACCAAACAATTTAATGCCTAAATGTATTTTAGAGAATTTCTTGCAAATTTTTACCTGAAGACCTATATGGGAATTTTCATTGGTTTACTCTTTGTAATAGTCCCAAACTAGAAACAATCCAATCCAAATGTCTAGGGATTAGAGAACAGAGATATTTGTGTGTGTGTATAAATAAGCAATGCACCTGTCCATTCATAGGTATATGTTTTTCACTTAACAGAATATTGTCTAGTGGTGAAAAAATGAGCATACATGGCTATAGGCAGAAACATGGATTAATCTTAGAAACATAGTATTTAATAAAGAAAAACATCAAGTCTCAACAGACATGATAATATGATAGAAAAAATTTAGAAAAATAAAAATTAAGAACTGTGTTGTTTAGGCATATGTAAATAGGTGATAATACTATTACAAAAATACCAAGGGAATGAGAAAATTCAGGATAGTAGTTATAGGGATGTGGGATTGTGGAAGAGCACAAAGGTAGAGGCAAGTGTAGATAATGACCTAATGCTTGGATGTTAACTATATTATTATGCTTTATGATTTGCATATATGTTACAGATTTCATATTAACATCACCAAAAGAATATAAAAAGATAAATTTCAAGAAACAGTGGCAAAAAACAAAGAAACAGGAAACTAAAGAGATGGAATATAAAATAGAGTCAGGAATGAGATTAGAATCTCAAATGCAGAAGTCCTGTACAGTTGCTAGGAAAAGACAATAAATTTGGATATAAGCCTCTTAGCAACGAGGAAAATGGAGAATAGTTTCTTACATGGGTCGTGAGATTCATAAAACCAATTTTATTTTAAAAAGAAACAACTATTCCTGGTATTGCATACTTATTGTTGACATTGGAACTAAAGAGCTACTTCAATCTAAATCCTAACCTATAGAAAGCTATAAAAACAAATATATCCCTAAGATCCCAACTCCTAGAACATATTTCTCTAATTTATCTGCATAGTCACATAGTCAGCATTTAGGCAGCTCCAGGCTCCAGCGCTTCAGGAGGAAGCATTGGGACTTTAGGGAAAACCTTTCCTGGCTGCACTCTCAGGTCCCTCCACTCCTCCCAATTAACACTCCAGAAACCTATCTGTACCTGCAAGATGGCTTAGCCAAGTACATGATTATAGAATTGGTGGGCAGATCACCTAGATTTGACTGTCCCATGTAGCTGGAGGAAGACAGGAAGATATGAGGGTAGTGATTACTTTTGTTTTATCCTTTCATGTATCACAAAAGGCAAAATGTGATTTGGTATAATACGAATTCTTTTTTATTCAGCTGCCTATTTGAACAATTTTTTCTAAAGGATCTCCTTATGAATAGTTTGAATATCATGTCATATATCTATATATATGTGTGTATATATATATATGTGTGTGTGTGTGTATATATATAGTCATCATATGGGATTTTATATAATATATATTCCAGAAATCTATGTGCACCTGCAATATATATATTATATAACGTGACATATAATGGGTACATATTTAATAGTAATCAGTTACTATTTGGTGCTGTCCTTTACTTTTGTGAGGAGTATATAAGATTTGAGAAAACTTTCATCTCTATCTCTCTCCCACCCACCCGTGCACATATACACACATTGTATATTGTATAAAGTGAAAACTCTCTTGCATAGCATTCATTATCTTTTCATTTTGGCCCTGACTCACTTCTCTAACAGCTCATGAAAAGCCCCCATGTGTTTTCTAAAATCTCCTATACCTGGATTCATATTCTCCCAGTAAAATTTCACTCTTCTCTTGCTTGTACAACCTCTCTACCTCTGATCTGGTAGTTTCTATTTTCCCCATCTAGTACACTCTTTTCTCCTTCAAAACTCAGCTCCAATTTTGATTTCCCCAACTTCTCTACACCTAGGCCAATGGTTTTGTTGTTGTTGTTGTTATTGTTTTTTTAATATTATGGTTCCAATAGCATCTTACACACAACTATTTTTTTGTCTGTCTCCTCATAGGTCTATGGCTGATTCTTCAGGTCAGACTTAGACTCAATGATATGATGACAAGATATTTGTATGACTACATGAATCTTCTCTAATAATAGTTGTTATTTACTAATACTACCCAATACATCTGCTTATTGTTTTATATTTTTTCAAAGTGCTTTGATTTCCATTATCCACTTGATTGTCATATTATATCTGGAAGGAAATATTGTTATTTATATTTTGCCAATGAAGAATCAAGCACATATATATATATATATATATATATATATATATAATTTTCCTTTCAGGAAAATCATAATTTCATGATATCTAGCAAAATTAAATATGCACTTACCCTTTGACCAGCAATCTCACTTCTAGAAATCAGTCTGAAGGCAGGAGTGGCAAAAATAAAAAAAATTATTAAGGTAAATAGATATTCATTACAAAATTATATTAGGAGGAGACTGAAAATAAATGTGTATCAAGAGAGAACTAGCTAAATAAGTTATAAGACATTTACCCAAAGGAGTACTATGTAGTTGTAAAAAGGAAAGAGGAAGATCTCTGTACCCTGTGGAGTGGTATCTCTAGGACATACTGTCAAATGAAAAGTGCAGAACAGTCTGTAATATATTTCATTCGAACATGTGTGTTTTTTTTTATTTTTAATGGAAAGATAAACCAACTGATAAAAAATAGTTACTTACAGGAGAGGAGGGAAAGTACAGCTTGGAAGAGAAACAAATAGAATCTATATTTCTCTGAAGCCAACTTATTCTATAGTTTTCACTTTGTAAGTATGTAAATGATATAAATGATTCTAAAACAAAATTTTTAAAAAGATAAATTCTTAAAAATGTAAAACATACTGAAAAGAAGTTTTACATATTATTTTGGCATCATAAATACATGAGAAAGTGTTATTTTAAGTGACTTAAAACACAGTATTTTCACACTACTTTCCTAGTGGGAAATATTCAAAGGACAAAAAAAAAAGGACAGAAAAACAGAAATAAATCTTAAACTACATTCCGAAATACTATTGTTAGAAATATTATGAGTATTGTTACTTTGAATCTATATCTATATTTATCTATGGAGAGAAGAGAGAAAAAAATGTATAAATGTCATTAGCAACTAAGACCTTGATTATGAGACAAAAGAGATAAAATTATACAAAGGAGTTAAATACAATACCTGTACTCTTATCTGTAAATTTGAAATATCACTATGAACTCATGATTTTGTTTTCTTGTTCTAAAGATTACAAATTTTCAAACTCAATTTTCTGAATAAGAGCATTTAAGTATACTTACTCCTAGCTGGCACATTAACATCTTTAAATACCAGTTTTTAAATAAATGAACCAGAGTTCCTGGGAGAAATGGAAGATTTCAGGTCTGAGGCAGGATACTAACAAGATGAGCTTGGGGCATCTAGTCTAAGGAGCTAGCATTAGGGAAATCCCGCTGTCAATGTTGAAACAGTTGGAGCACCGTAGGGCTAATGAGTGCAATGGACGCATGAAATATAAAAATATAAGATAACACATAATACCAAAATCTGTTTACTTTGAAATTTTCTAAGAAATCAATTTATTATTCTAAAACTTGGTAAAGAAAGTAAAATCATGCAACATTTAGCCTGCCATTTGTGTTTGAACTGTATTTCAGAGAACGTGAACAGCTTTCAAGGGAACATCCTTTTCAGAAAAACTCCAACTAATAAATTCAGGAATTATAGTATTAGAAAATTATGATTGTGTAAACCCTAATAAAATACTAGATCCAGGCAAAAATCATCTATGGCTGCTAAGATTTTTATGTAAAAGATAGATGGGGAAATTTAAATTTAAAATTGTTGTATCAGTCTGAAAACACCTGAACCCACTGATCAATCTTAGCATTGCTAAAAGTAGAGGAGGTAATATGCCACTTTTGAGGCAGCTAAATTTTGTCATGCCTTTATATCTAATTTCCAATTTTTAGGAAATACAAAGGATGGAGAAACATATTAAATTATACCAGGATGATACAGGTCATCAAATCCAAACTTAGTTAAATCTACAGGGAAGAATGACTTGCTTTCTTTAACAAATATGTTTCGTAAGAAAAAGAAATAGAGTAGAAAACTTGTTATAAAATTTAAAACCAATGGCAACATTCAATTGTTCATGGAATCAGCATATGCACAAGGAAAATTCTGAATAAAATTAATTTAGAAGGAAAAAAAGAGACTTATGAAACCAAATTGAATTTGTGGACCATGTTGAGATCATAATTTAAACAAGTCAAATGCAAAAAGATTGTTTGGAGATAATTATGAGAATTTTAATATAGAACTGATATTAGGAGGTATTTAGAAATTATCATTAATTTTAGTTGGATCATGATGATATTGTGGATATGCTAAGAAACATTTCCCCTTTTTTAGGTTGAATAATATTCTATTGTATGCATATAACATATTATCTTTATCTTTTTATACATTTATCCATCCATAGACAATTAGGTTGCTTCCATACATTGACTACTGTGAATAATGGGAATATAAACATGGGAATATACCCAAAAGAGGGATTGCTGGGTCATATGGTAGTTCTATTTTCATTTTTTTAGGAACCTCCATATTGTTTTTGATAATGGCTACACCAATCTACATTCCCACCAAGAATGCACAAGAGTTCCCTTTTATCCACATCCTTGTCAACACTTGTTATCTTTTTTTTTTGATAATAGGTGTGAGATAATATCTCACTGTGGTTTTAACTTGCATATATTCATGATCAGTGATGTTGAGCATTTTTTCAATATACTTGTTGGCTATTTTGTCTTTGGAGAAATGACTATTCAGGTCACTTGTCCATTTTTAATTAATCAGTTTACTTGGAAGTTTTTTGCTATCAAGTTATGTGAGTGAGTTTCTCATATCTTTTGGATATTAACCCCTTATCACATATATGATTTGCAAGTATTCTCCCATTCTGTAGATTGCCTATTCATTGTATTGTTTCCTTTGCTGAGCAGAAACTTTTTAGTTTGATATAGTCTCATTGTCCATTTTTTTATTTTGTTGTCTGTGCTTTTGAAAGTTTCATAGCCAAGAAAAAATGGCCAAGAGTAATGTATAAAGCTCTTTTCCTATGTTTTCTTCTAGGAGATTTAAGGTATTATGTTTTATATTTAAATATTTAGTCCATAGTTAGTTTATTTTTGTGTATAGCGTAAGAGTCAAATTTCATGTCTTGCATATGAATATCCAATTTCCCCAACAACATTTGTTGAAAATACTTTCCTTCCCCCATTGTGTATTCTTGGTGCCCTTATCAAAGACCAATTGACCATATAACTGTGGATTCATTTCCAAGCTCTTATTCTATTTTATTTGTATATATGTCTGCTTTTATGCCAGTACCATACTGTTTTGATTACTGTAGCTTTGTAATATATTTTGAAATCGGGAAATGTGGTACCTTCAATTTTGTTCGTGTTATTCAACACTGCTTTGGCTATTCAGGGTCTTTTGCAGTTCCATAAATTTTAGGATTGTTTTTCTATTTATGTAAAAAACTACCATTGGGATTTTGATATGAATGGTATTCAATATGTAGATCACTTTGGGTGGTATAGACAATCAATTAATATTAATACTTCCAATCCATTAACATGAGATCTTATCATTTATTTGTGTCTTCTTTAATTTATTTCCTCAATATTTTACAGTTTTTTAAAAAGTTTTTATTTTGAAGATGTGGGGTACAATTCAGGATTAGGTATACAAATGTTTATTATGCAGGTACCCTTGTTGATGAGGTGTGCCCCTCCCTCCCCTGGCAGTTTCCCACAACTGCCAATCCCTTTCTTTTAGTATTATGAAAATTGTTCAAGGTCCACTTATGAGTGAGAATATGCAATACTCAGTTCTTTGCTTCTGTGATAGATCAGTCACTAGTCGATAATACAGTTTTCAGTGTTCAATTCTTTCACCTCTGATTTAGTTGATTTTAAAGTATTTTAATCTTTTTGATGCTTTTGCAAATGGGATTACTTTGTAAATTTTATTTTGGGATAGTTCATTGTTAGTGTACAGAAGCACAATTGATTTTTGTATATTGATTTTGTATTCTGCGACTTTACTGGATTATTAGTTCTAAAAAGTTCTTTGTGGTGGAATATTTAGGGTCTTCTGTATATAAGATCGCATCATTGGCAAGCAGAGATAATTTTACTTATTTCAGACTTAGATGGCTTTTGTTTCTTGTTTGTTTGTTTGTTTGTTTGTTTTGAGTTGGAGTCTCACTCCTTCGCCCAGACTGGAGTGCAGTGGCCGCTCCCGGCCACCGCAAGCCTCGACCTGCTGGGCTCCGGCGATCCTTCCGCCTCAGCCTTCCAAGTAGCTGGAACTACAGGCGCGCGCTACCAAGCCCAGCTAATTTTTTGATTTATTGTAGAGATGAGGCCTTGCCAAGTTGCCCAGGCGGGTCTTGAACCCGCGGGCTTAAGCAATC
>CAUYQG010198247.1:0-12552 GCA_963574415.1 Tarsius wallacei | reverse complement strand
CTCCAGGGTCGATGATGAAATCAAAACAGAGACTAAAATATTCTTGGAAACAAATGAAAATAAAGAAACATCTTACCAACATCTCTGGGACACCATGAAAGCTGTAGTAAGAAGGGAAGTCATATCTCTACAAACGCACATGAAGAAAATGGAAGGATCACAAATTAACAGCCTAACAATTCACCTAAGGAAGATGGAAAAGCAAGACCACCAAAATGTAATTTCAGGAGAAGAATCCAGATCACCAAAATAGAAGCCCCAATCTGGGACATGGAAGACAAAAAGATAATACAAAAAAATCAATGAAACAAAAAGCTGGCTCTTCAAAAGGATAAATATCGATGGTCCCCTAGCTAGATGGACCAAGAAAAAAAGAGAAAAAGCCCCAATAAATATAATGAGAAACACAAAAGATGAAGTCACATCTGACCCTGAAGAAATACAAAACATCAAAGACTACTATGTACACTTGTATGGAAATAAACTTGAAAACTTAAGGAAATGGAAGACTTTCTGATATCACACTACCTACCTAGGTTGAAACAAGAAGAAATTGAGACCCTAAATAGACCAATAACAATCAAGAAAATTGACTATGTAATAAGTAAACTACCTACAAAAAAAAGTCCTGGACCAGATGACTTTCCATCAGAATTCTATAAACATTTAAGGAGAAGCTGATACCAATCATACTGAAAGTATTCCAGGCGATTGAGAAAGATGGAACTCTCCCAAATCATTTTATGGAGCTAACATCACATTAATGCCCAAGCCAGGTAAAGACCCAACAGAGAAAGAGAACTGCAGACCAATATTTTTGATGAGCATAGATGCCAAAATTCTCAACAAGCTCCTAGCAAACTAGATTCAACAACACATCTCAAAAATCATCCATCATGACCAAGTAGGTTTCATCCCTGGGACGCAAAGCTGGTTCAGCATTTGCAAGACAATAAATGTAATTAAATACATCAACAGATGTCAGAACTAAAACCAAATGATTATATCATTAGATGCAGAAAAAGCTTTTGATAAAATCCAGCACCCCTTCTGGATAAAAATCCTCGAACATCTAGCCATACATGGAACATACTTCAAAATAATAAAAGCCATGTATGAGAAACCCACAGCTAAAATACTCCTAAGTAGACAAAAATTGAAACCATTTCCCCTGAAAACTGGAAAAAGACAAGGATGCCCACTCTCTCCCCTCCTGTTCAATACAGTATTGGAAGTCCTGGCTAGAGCAATCCGAAGAGAGAAGGCAATCAGTGGTATCCAAATAGGAAAAGAGGAAGTCAAGTTATCTCTCTTTGCAGACGACATGATTGTGTACCTTGAAAAACGAAGAGACTCTTTCAAAAGCCTCCTAGCACTGATAATGGACTTTGGCAAAGTCTCAGGGTATAAAATAAATGTGCAAAAGACAATCGTATTTCTTTATACTAATAATAAAGAAGCAGAAGCCCAAATAAAAAGCACAATCCTATTCACAATAGCCACAAAAACATGAAATACCTTGGCATCTTCCTACCCAGAGGCACGAAAGACCTTTACAATAAAAACTGCAAAACACTCCTCAAAGAAATCAAAGATGACACAAAGAAGTGGAAAAATACCCCATGCTCATGGATTGGAAGAATCAACATTGAGAAGATGTCCATCTTACCTAGGCCATCTACAGATTTAATGCAATACCCATCAAATTACCAGGAACATTCTTCTCAGACTTAGAAAAAACAATGCAGGGATTCATATGGAAACACAAATGATCAAGAATACCCAGAACAATCCTCAACAACTAAAGAAAAAAAGCAGGAGGTATCACATTACCAGACTTCAAACTTTACTATAAAGCTACAATAATCAGAACAGCTTGGTATTGGTACAGGAACAGACATATAGACAAATGGAATGGAATTGAGATTCCAGAAGCAAAACCTTAATTTCTCAACCAACTCATCTTCGACAAAGCCTCCACCACCTACTACTGGGGAGAGAAGAACCTATTCAGTAAATGGTGCTGGGAAAACTGGCTGACCACATGCAAAGATTCAAACAGAGCCCTATCTATCCCCATACACAAAAATTAACTCTGAATGGATCAGAGACCTAAATGTAAAACATCACACCATAAGAACCTTAAAAAATGCAGGACACACCCTTATGGAAATTGGAACTGGCATCCAATTCCTGAAGAAAACCCGAAATGCACAGGCCATCAGAGATAAGATAGATAAGTGGGACCTCATTAAACTGACAAGCTTCTGCAAAGCCAAAGAAACCATCAAGAGAAGAGGGAGACAGCCCACAGACTGGGAAAATGTATTTGCCAACTCCCTGTCTGACAAAGACCGAACATCTTCGATCTACAAGGAACTCAAACATGCTGAAAAGAAAAAAACAAACAACCCCATTGCAAAGTGGACAAAAGACATGAACAGACACTTCTCAAAAGAAGACATACGAGTGGCCAACAGACACATGAAGAAATGTTCAACCTCACTAATCATCAAGGAGATGCAAATTAAACCTACACTGAGCTACCACCTAACTCCAGTCAGTATGGTCATTATCAATAACTCAAAAAATAACAGATGCTGGAGAGGATGTGGTGAAAAGGGAGCACTTCCGTACTGTTGGTGGGAGTGCAAACTAGTGCAACCTCTGTGGAAAGCAGTGTGGAGATTCCTAAAAGCTCTGAATATCGACCTCCCTTATGACCCCACAATACACCTACTGGGAATATACCCTGAAGAACTCACATTACTCTATACAAAAATTACATGCACACATTTATCGCAACATTGTTCACAATAGCAAGATCATGGAACCAACAATGCTGTCCATCAAAAGAGGACTGGATTAAAAAATGCGGTATGTATACATGATGGGATACTAGACAGTTATAAAAAAAGAACACAATCATGAACTTTGCAGCAACCTGAATGGAACTAGAGTTTATAATACTGAATCGCCTCACAGAAACACAGCTCTGAGTACCACATGTTTTCACTCATAAGTGGACCTTGATCATCTATCATAATTATGTAAGAAAAGGATTGATAGTGGCGGGAAACTATGGGGCGGCAGGGAGGGGAAGGGAGGGAGGATTAACAGTAGTCAGTATCTGTCTGGGGATGGGGAGACATCGCTTATCAATAAGGGTAACTGAATGATGCATATTTGTATACCTAACCCTTAACTGTACCCCATAATTTTAAAATGAAAAATCTGTTAAAAAATAAAATAAAATACTTGGTTTATCTTTACTTTGGAGCCACTAAAATGTTCCCCTAATTTTTTTTTAATAAATTTTATTTTGTTTGCTAAACTCCATAAAGTACATTGCTTTTACTTGCTACTACAAAAAAATACTGTACATAGAACAGTTTACTAAATCAAAGTCAAGGTTGTCCACCTATTAAAATCAGATACATACCATGGCTAGATAACATATTTGTGATTTCTGTGGAAGAAAAAAATAATTTGCAAAATTATAAATTTGTGACTATTTTTTCTCTTAGGCTCAAAGCACTTGTTTGAATTCTCCTACATTGCTTAGTCATTAGTGCTGACCATTAAATTGCAACATTTGTAAGAGCACAGGTCTCTTTTAAACTTTAAAAAAATAAATCTTCACATGCACAGAAAGTCTCATCTTTATATGATGTAAAAATGTCCCTGATTTGTAAACTTGCTCATTATTTTTCTGCTATAGTCATCACCTTCAGTTTAATCTTAAACTATAACGTATGTCTTTACATTTTAATGTCCTCTCACCTGTTTGTATAGGTGTGACTGAAAAGACTAATATCAGAACAGTAGTCTTTTGCTCACAGTGTATATGCAAAGACAGTCCTCTACAATCATGTCTGCTATTATTCAAAGAGACTGCTATACTTTTGCTTCTATGTAGGAAATTCTTGCTTGGTTTAAAATGCTTACCAACAAAAGAATATTCCATTATTTAATGTCACACTCCAGACAGAGTTCAGTGGTTCCCTTATTTCCCAGTTGCATACTGTTGCTCAGGATTTTATTTTAGCAGAAGTTTGGCAGCATTAATACAAAAAAAAACACTTTGGAAACCAGAAGACCCGGGTTCAAATTTTAGTTATGCTACTTATTTTCTGTGTAACCTTGAGACATTCGCATCCACTCTGCCATTGGTACTTCCTTCTGTGTAACATAGGAAAATCAAAAGTGTAGCAGCTATTGCCATGAGGTTTAAACACAGTGTAACTAAAGCACCTGACCCAGAGGCTATTTATATGCTGTTATACATATAGGTCTCTCCATGGCAATACTTGTTGACTTATTTTCCAAACCCAACACATATAAGGATGGAAACATAGTAATAATACTTCAAAACATCAATAAAACTTGGGTTGGATATATTCTCTTCCATATATGAAGGTTTATCATGACTCGAGGCCTGCATAGTTTGAAAAGGCCTCTCAGTAGTTTTGTTACACTTTCTCCCTTCAGCACTCTTAACAACACTGGAAAATATCGACAATAACAACAGCTGACATACACATATTATTTCTTATATGTAAGAAGCTCTTTAAAAAATTTTACATATGTTAACTCGTTTGTTTCTCAGTAACTCCACAAGTTAGGTATACTTTCTTTTCATTTAACATATGAGGAATGTGAAACAGATTAGTAACTAGTGCACAAGCATACAGTTTTTAAATGATAGAGCTAGGATTTGAACCCAGGCATGGATCCAGAACCCATGCTGTAAATCATTTTGTTAAATCAATTTGTATAGATTGAATAATATTTATAATATGACATGATAGGCCAAGTTTTTTTCTGTATGCATTTAGTGAAAAATATGTTTAAAGCCCTTGAAAATACAAATTTTTAATGGAAATCTGCTATCAATTATAACACCACCTTGGGCTTAGAGCAGAGTAATGTAAAAACACTGAAATCCATTACTTTCCCCATTATTTGTGTTCCCTATTTATGTTTAGAAACCATAAATAGAAAGTAATTACATTTCCCCATTCCATGAATTATGGTCAGACTGTCATTGCTTATAACTTCAGCATATACAAGTTTCCCTTTTTCGTTCTAGCCTTCAGTTACAGATACTTTCACACGAAGAAATGAGGATGAAATGATTTTTAAAAATGAACATTTTACTGGCAACAGGCACTGTTGAGCTTGCTTCACCACTTGCAGCAAATTATGAGTAAAAAGATCTAAGACCTAACAAACAAACAAAATGAATTTGTTCCCTTGGGAGTGCAGAGAGGTTTTTTGTTTTGTTTTGGTTTGTTTTTTGTTTTTGTTTTTGTTTTTTTGTTTTTGTTTTCTTTTCTTGAGCCAGATTAGGTGAGGAGCTGTGGGACACAGATTGTTCATCATTTTTCAAAAAGACATTTCACTTACAGCCTAAGATGTGTTAATGAAGCATTCACATTTTTACCAAGTGAAAAAGCAATAAAAAACTGCTCATTGAATGTTTTCAGAAATGCTCAGTGGTAACACAGACTGCTCCTATGTGATCTTCACACAGATGTATTAAAAAGATGAAAGAGAAAGTTAATTCTCAAATTAGGTAAGACACGAAAAATAAAAACATATACACATAACTCCCCCTCATACCCTTGTTGTTTTATTATTTTTTTAAATCCTGCATTTGGTGCCTTAATGAACAGATCACGAAAGCAGAACTTCATCTTTGAGAAAGGTATTTTCCATCATCCTTTAATAAAATTAAACCAAACCACAAAAAAATTAGAGATCAGGCATTTGTTATCTATAAACAGCTGTTGATAGACGTATGAATGAACAACAAAACCTGTTTTAACTTTAGTCGGCAACATTCAATAGCTCATATCACCATATCAAAGAGTTTTTAATCAAAGAATATGTCCCTCCTCTGCATTTATGCTGTCTGTAAATTATTTATACAAACTGCCAGTTACTAAGAGGCAAAGGATATGGAACAAGCTGTCAAATATTATATTGGCTTGAAAGAGGCATTTTAAATCATCATGCTTAGGAATTTTTTCAAAATAAGATATTTAGGATTTACTCAAGACAAGTAAGATAAATCCTCTGACAAATTGTAAAGCTTATCCTTTGTTATTGTTGCCTCTTCTGCTTAACCTGTTCCTATTTTAATGGAACGTTGCAAGACCTTTATTTTTGGCATTGCATGCATGTTAAAAGAATAGGGCAGGGAAATGAAGGTCCCCCTCTACCTTGGAAGAGTACATGCAGGCTTGTGAATCCAAATAGCTTCCAGATTTCCTGCCTAACATTTTTGTTACCACCCCCATGGCACTGATGGTGGAAATTTCAGACAGAGCAGTTGTATGAGGACAGAGTTTGAGAAAAATATTCTATAGTTTAAGGAGTGTGACCCTGCATATCTATCTTCGCAGGATCTGTCTTACTGCAAGATAGAATGCTATCAATATTACCCAACCCAGTTAATCTAATTGACCAACTCTTTCTACTTGCTCTCATCAGCAAGGACTATGTATTTTTTTACCCTTAGAAAGATATATAAAGCTCACGTTTCAGGGAAAAAAGTTTTGGGTACAGAGGCAATAGTTGAAAGTCATGCTGTCATATCATCTTAATACCATTTCTTTTTAAATATTCTGCAGTGACCCTATTACACCCTAATAAAAAGTATTTTTAAATAATACATTGGTTTCAAGTTACATTGATTTGATGAAAACCTCAGATAAATTTGTATCCATTACTTAGAAAAAATTTCTCTCGGGTGATGGTTGCACAAGTATGTAATGGAATAAATGTGCTATGGGTCAGGTCAGATATCAGTCACGTAGTGGAAGTCTTCCTAAACATAAAATAAATATATTTCATACCAGCACTTACTGTAGTTTATGAAAGATTCATTTTAGTCCTATGTATCATGTAGGACTATGTATCATATAGTTGTAGTGGCAAATACACAGATCTTCATTTTATAGTTTATAATGGACATGCATTTTCTCCACAACCCTCATGCAATAAATGTCCCATTTTTCCTAAATCGAATTCTATCTTTCTGCTCCAACTTAAAGAGGATGACAAATACCAGAGACAATTTTGCCCTTCCCCTTAGGTGAAAAGAAAATTTATAAAAGATCTTATGATCATCCTTCCACTTTGATAGACAATGTCCAGGCCTTTTCATCCATTTTGAAAGGTTGTTTACCTTCCTTCCCTGTTTTTGTGGAAAATGGGGAACTTTATCAGGCCTCTTAGGTAATATTTGTGAGAAACGTCACAGATAACCCAAAATGTATATTCCTTTTCTGGTGTCAAATTCTCCCCTCACTATTCACTTCTTCAAGGCAAACCAATTAAGCTTCCTTAATTTCACCATATATTAACCCCACCCTGTAATCAAAAGTGGGATCTTCTAGATGCCCTAAACTTTTGTTGGGGCTCTAAAGTATAAAAGCCGTTAAGTACCTTGTGAGGCAAACATCCATGATTCAAACAAGCTTGCCTACTTCCTCCAAATAGAAAAATGAAAAATACTTATTCTTTGAGATCTCCTGAAGCAAAGAAATAAAAATGGAAAAACATCTTCAACAAATAATTCCCACCTAAATGTTTGGTGAATGTGCAGTCAGGTAAATGAAGCCCAAGTTGTAAGTTCTATCTACGGCAGACTAGTTAGCATTATTTTATCCTATAGCAGCAAATTGCACCTGAGACTGCAAATATCTTGCAAATCCGTGCAACTAGTCACAAGGATAACTGACTACGGGTGATTCAGGATAAATACCTAACTTCTAAGAAGCAGAATGTGATGCTATAGACATCTTTGTAACTGAATTGAATTGAAATCTAACATCATTAAATGAAAGTAGGTTGAGAACAGTTACTTTTAGTCTCTTTGTCTCCTGTAAATATTACAGAGTCAGATGTATTTTAAATTAAGTAAGAAACTGGTAACAAAACCAGAGTAAAAAAAAAATATTCCAGATTAGTACTTTTCTGAAACAAATAAGAAATATCTTAATTTATTTTACTCAAGAAAAAACTCGTTTTAAAGATAAATGAGCATTTTCATTCTTAAGAGATGTTGACTTTATCCATGACATGTTTGTAACTTGAAACGAATGGAAAGTGTTCATGCTTGGATTGAGATTTGGAAGCAGTGGTGGACATTCACTAAACGAAGGCATCCACCAACTTCCCTGGTATGATTTTAAGGACTACCCTCATCTTCATAACCTCAAAACTACTGGAATCCTTTTACCAGGAAATTTCACTTCACAATCAGAGGCAATAATTTATAATACCCTGGGAAGGAGAATGGATTAATAATTCATTATTTAACGTAGTCTGTTGTAGGTTGCTTTCTTGGTACACTTTTACTTAATGGGGGAGAGGGAGAACAAAAAAACAAGATTTCCAGTATACAGCAGAAAAAGGAATCAGAGTGAGATTAATGGAATTAAAAACAAAACCACATATACTTCAAAATTATGTGGCTACTCCAGATATTTTAAAATTGTTCCATGTCAGAATTTTTTTCCAAATATTATGTAAAAACTAGTAATATACTTCAGGCACTCTATCTTTTTAATTAATCTAACCATATTTTATTTAAAAAGTCCAGTATGACATCTACCAAAATAACACAGATGACATAATTTCCACAATATTCCAAAGTGGCCAACTATTTCTCAAAAGTTGTTTTGATTACAATATTGTTATGGTTTGGACTTTTTACTTTGTTGCTCCTGCAAGTCCTTCCCCCATCCTGGAATTTTGTCTTCTTGATCGCATTTTGCATAGGTAGTATATTTGGTAAATTAAAAAAAAACCATTGTTGAAATGAAAAATACGAACCTAAAAGTCTTTTGTGACTTGAAATTCTGACTTTTTTTTGCAACAAGGTAAAATTTTATTGTTACACAACAAAATACCATTGGTTTATTATAATTCTAATCTATTTTGAGATCTGTTTTTTAAAAAATTATTTGTCAAAACAATTTCAAACCAAAGAAGTGATTAAGCATTATTTTAAAGATAAAATAATGTAGGTTAACTTCACCTCTGCTATCATGCAACTGCTAATAAGTGAATGACATGGTAACTTAAATGAGCAGTTAAGCAGATTTCAGATTGAGAGAAGTGATTTTTTGTCATGCATCAAAACTGTTGCTCTGAGACATAGACTCATTCACAAAAGTATGACATTAAGAGAAAGCATCGTGGATTCAGCTTTGAAAAAAAATACAGAAATATTTTTGTGCCACAATATTCTTTAAGCTTTTCTTATACCACGTGTATTGTAATTTTTTAAAAAGTGTTCACTCCCAGGTGGGTTTTCATTGCACAGCCCCATATGTGTTTCTTTTAATTTGTTTTTAAAATGGGGAGACACCTTCATGATTTTCTCTAATTTCAAATTTTGTATTATTACAGGGTTTTTCTATTGAAAACAGCTATTGATCTTATATAAAAGAAATCCCTCACAAACTCAGGAAGATGTTTGAAGAAAGAAATTCTTTAATATGTGTAATTATTCTAAAATCTCCAGAGACACTATCTTTCTTGCAATATTCCCCGCAAATATACCTATTAAATTTTCCTATCAAAAACATGAAAATAAAATTTGTTCATAATGAATACACTTTGGTGATTTTCAATATCCTTGTCATGTTTTATATCCTGTTGTGGCAATTAATTACTAAAGTATATTTAGACCGATATGAGGTAACAAACCTTGGAGTTACTATATATACGTTATGAATGGAGGAGAGTGAGAACTAACCGGCTACCATCTTTTTAATAAAACAACTTAGTAAATTAAATGGTTATTCTATAACTTCCCCAAGTCTTTCCTAAAAGAGAATGCTGTATATTTATCAATATGTAGTTGTTTTTCTTCCATAAATAGTTTGTAAAAATGACCTTCAGTTCCTTTTCCTTCTCAGTGAAACTTCTCCTCCTATGATTAGTTGTATTTTGTGGACCATGTGCTACGAATGCTAAGCAAAAGTGTAGCCATATCTAATTCAGGGCTGATATAGCCACATACACATTTTAAACATTTTGTTTATCAATAAGATGAACAATATCTGTTTATCTTAAATATTGAAATAAAAGCTTAGAAAACCTTTCTTATATTTTCAACAAATTTTTTATTCTTTGTAATTGAACTACAATCTTCATAGAAATCAAAACTATTATTGGAAAGACAGAGACGACGCTTTCAAAGAAAGTCATCCTATTGTCTTATTAAACTGTTTCCATTTAATATATTTCAGATTCAAATAAAAAATTGAGAGCTTTGATTCTCTTGAACTTAATTTGTTCATTGCTCCTTTGACCTGCTTGGCCTCTTTGACATTGTTGTTGAAACACTGAATTTTTTCCCTTCATACACTGACTTTTTTTCCTTTCATACTCTTTTTCTTTTATGTTCCACAAATTTCACCATTGTATAGGAAAAAGCATATCTCCCATACCAGTGAGGCCTTTCAAAGCCTGCTTTTTCATGTCTTATGATATGTTATGGCATACCAGTTAATGGAATGATTAACATGTATTTGATAATAAAGGATTATAAAAAATACCCAGAATTTAATAAAGTTTGCTTGATTGTTTAGAGTAAAAGCTATTCAAATTTCAAACAAATATAAAATTTTAAAATTAGAGAGAAATATAGACAGTATTTATGAATATGTATATCACAATTTTATAATCACAAGGCATATTTTAAAATATTCTTGATATTATTTAAGTATTAAATAAAAATATTTAAGATATTCTTGATAATGTATTTCTGCTATAAAAATTCATGAATGTTTAAAAATACAGCCCCAAACAGAAGGTTCAGTACAATCTAGTCAGAAAAGTTCATGAGGTTTAAATAGAAAATAATTTTGTAAATTAAAATAATATGCATTTTCTTGTTTTGTGATGAATTATAATACTGCTAATAAAACAAAAAAAGAATTTATTTTTATTTATTTATTTATTTTTTTGAGTTGGAGTCTCACTCTGTCGCCCAGACTGGAGTGCAGTGGCCACTCCTGGCCACCGCAACCTCAACCTCCTGGGATCTGGCGATCCTTCCGCCTCAGCCTTCCAAGTAGCTGGAACTACAGGCACGCGCTACCATGCCTGGCTAATTTTTTTGATTTTTATTGTAGAGATGAGGTCTTGCTTGCCCAGGTGGGTCTCAAACCCGTGGGCTCAGGCAATCCACTCACCTCAGCCTCCCAAAGGCGTGGGATTACAGGCTGAGCCACCGAGCCCAGCTATGATGGATGATTTTTGAGATGTGTTGTTGAATCCGGTTTGCTAGGATCTTGTTGAGAATTTTAGTATCTATGTTCATCAAAGATATTGTCCTGTAGTTCTCTTTGCTGTGTCTTTACCTGGCTTGGGTGTCAATGTGATGTAAGCTTCATAAAATGATTTGGGGAGAGTTCCATGTTTCTCAATTGCCTGGAATGCTTTCAGTAGGATTGGTATCAGCTCCTCCTTAAATGTCTTATAGAATTCTGTTGGAAAGTCATCTGGTTCAGGGCTTTTTTTTTTTTTTTAGGTAGTTTTCTTATGACATAGTCAATTTGCTTGATTGTTATTGATCTATTTAGGGTCTCGATTTCTTCTTGTTTCAACCTAGGCAGGTTGTGTGATGTCAGAAAGTCTTCCATTTCCTTAAGGTTTTCAAGTTTGTTTCCATACGAGTGTACATAGTAGTCTCTAATGATGTTTTGTATTTCTTCAGGGTCAGATGTGATTTCATCGTTTGTGTTTCTGATTGTGTTTATTTGGGCTTTTCGCTCTTTTTCTTGGTCAGTCTAGCTAGGGGACCATCGATCTTGTCTATCCTTTCAAAGAACCAGCTTTTTGTTTCATTGATTTTTTGTATTGTCTTTTTGTCTTCTATGTCCTGGATTTGGGTTTTTATTTTGGTGATCTGGATTCTTCTGCTGAAGTTAGGGTTTTGGTGGTCTTGCTTTTCCAGCCGCCTTAGGTGACTTGTTAGGCTGTTAATTTGTGATCTTTCTGTTTTTTCCAAGTGCGTTTGGAGAGATATGAATTCCCCTCTTACTACAGCTTTCCTGGCATCCCGGAAATTTTCATTTGTTTCCAGGTATCTTTTAGTCTCTGTTTTGATTTCATCATCTATCCATGAGTTGTTTAGTATCATGCTATTTAGTGCCCATGTCTTTGTGGGTTTTGGGGGAACCTTGGTGAGGGTTTTTATTTTTATTCCACTGTGGTCTGAGAAGGTGCACGGCAAAATTTTGATTCTTCGAAATTTGCTTATGCTTGATTTATGGCCAGGTATGTGGTCGATCTTAGAGTACGTTCCATGTGGTGATGAGTAGAATGTATATTCTCTGGTCATTGGGTGGAGTGTTCTGTAGTAGCAATTAAGTTCATTTGGTCGAGTCACATTGAGGTTCCAGATCTCATTGTTAATTTTTTGTCCAGATGATCTGTCTAGGGTTGTGAGTTTGGTATTAAAGTCCCCAGTTATGATGGTGTTAGAGTCGATATCTTTCTTAACTTTTCCCTGGAGCCACTTTA
>CAUYQG010198243.1:0-18715 GCA_963574415.1 Tarsius wallacei | reverse complement strand
AGAAGGATCGCCTGAGCCCAGCATGTCGAGGCTGTGGTGACCATTATCGTGAATGACAGAGTGAGACTCTAACAACAACAGCAAAAAAAATTAGGGCAATAGTAAGCACATGGTGAGATCACTTCTAATTGCATTATTGTTATTATCGATAATGTTATCAGTAACATCGTCATGATTAACATTACTAACCTACATGGGTTCCAGATCTTAGGATGTCTGGAATAAGGCCTCATGCTTTTTTGATAACTTCCAACATTGCCTAAGATACTTGAGGGCTTTGTCAAACTGTCTCAAAAATATTTTGTGGTTGAATTGTTCTACCATCACCTTACAAATATAACCCCTCATCCTAGCTTATAAAGAGGTTAATCATAGATTATGAAAAGGACCTCATCTTTGGAGAGAGACCTAGATTTGAGATCTGGATCTGCTCTTACTAGTTTCAAGATCTTATGTTTCCAAATCTGTGAAATGGGTGTGCTAAAAATAAGTTTATTACTATAGCTCCTGTGGAGATGAAGTTAGACAATATATCTAAAGGACTAACATTGTCTGATAGTTAGAAGGTGCTCGATGAATAACAGGTGCTCTGGCTATGACTTTGTATTAATACTAGGCAATAAAAAGGTATTTTCAGCAATTATACAGATGACAGGTGAAGCCCAATGCCACACGACTTTCCAACAACAACAACAAAATTCTTCAGTGTAAGGTTGGGATATTCCAATGGGAAACATTTTTTTCAACAGTGCAGGGTAACAGTGGATGAGACATTTTGGCCTTGTTCTCAGTGCCTTGAAGTGCTGAGTGAGTCAGAACGTCTCTTGGTATTCATAAAAATTGAGCTTGGAATTCATTTGTTACTCAGCAAAACATTTGGAATGCTTCTGTGAATGTGTGCATGTGGTGAGCCTCACACACTGTTTGAGATACTTGAGAGAACAGTGAGTTAAATAAATAAATACATAGGCCAGGCTTAGTGGCTCACACCTGTAATCCCAACACTTTGGGAGGCTGAGGCAGAAGGACCACTTGAAGCCAGGATTTCAAGATCAGCCTGAGCAACTCAGTGAGACTTCATCTCCGTAATAATAATAATAATAGCAACAACAATGACAGAGGAGGTTCGTGTACTCGTGGAGTTTACAGTCCAGTTAGAGATAGACATCAAATGTGTATATGATGTGTAACTTCGACAAAGGTTTTAGAGGACAAGGCAGGGTGCTCTGAGACTCTGGGACATTGAGACCCCCATCTTCCTAAGCGCATGATGCTGTTGATTGGGAATGTCACTTATTCCAATGATCGCTAATTTGTAAAGCGATAAGCACATTTCCCTTTGGAAATATCACCTCAGAAGTGACTACATCCAGGTCCCTGACTTGTACAAAGTGCTATAAATTTTGATTGTCACTAACTTTTAAGGAGTTGAGAAAAACAAGCTCTACGTTGCCTTCTGTAACTCCAAATGGAAAATCAGGAGGGAACATTTTGCAAACATGACACCTCGTCATTGCAAGCCTGACACCCACTCAGTTGGTTTGTGTTCCTGGGGCTGGTGTTTGTCAGCCGTGGCAAGATGGCTTCTGTCCTCTCTCTGCTTCCCTATTGAGGCTGGGGAAGTGAAATAAGACAAATTGCTTTCACTGGAATCTGTGGCATAGATTCTTGTTATCTGTTTTTTATGAATTATGACTTTAGAACACTTCAGCATCCTTTGTTCAAGAGGTGAGTTCCTGTGAGCTGGCATGGTTAGGAGAATTAAGTTTTGTATGTTTACCAAAATGAGGTCAGATTTGAATCCCTCTCTGACTAAGAATGTAGGACTTTGATAGATTTGTGTAACTAGCACTAACTAGTTGTATGAGTATGAGCAAGTAACTCCATCTGCCTTGACAAAGAGGATAACCACATGCAGTACCTTGGATTCTTGTTGAATGAGGTAATATAGGAAAAGCTGCCTTGCTGAGTTTTGTTTCCTCAGTGCTTAGAACAATAATAAGTATATAATTGGTACTTAGGAAAAGGTTTCTTATCATATCACCACTGTCATCATTCATTTTCACCACCATCATCATCACCGTCATCATGATCACCACACCATCACCACCATTATCACCATCACCATCACCATCATCATCACCACCACCATAACCACCACCATCGTCATCATCATCACCACCATCACCACCATCTTCATCTTAGTATGGATTCAGTTAGTAGGATTTTTCAATAAGAACAGATTAGGTTAAAGTCTGTTTCTTCCACTTACCAATTTACTGGTTCTCATATATTAGAAGGTGATTTTTTTTTACCCATTTAGCATCTCAGTTTTCTTATCTGTGAAAGGGACCATGATGTCTACCTCATGTATACAGTTGTGAATACTAAAGTGCCTGACACACAGTAGGTAAAGATAGAACATACCTCACCTCCCCCTAGGTTCTCCAGAGGAAGAACCTCACTGGACTGGAAGGGGGACCAATTTCATCCCCGCAATGGGACGTGCATGCCTGAAGGAATTTCTAGATTATTAATCACTTTCCAGTAGACTTTCTCCCTACAACATCCTAAGAGTCTGATTGGGGAGAAGAATATGTATTGCTATTTATATTTATGAATAAGAAAACTGTGGTATGTGAAGGTTGAATTACTTGCCAATAGTTCCACCATTATGCTTCTGACTCCTCAATATTTAACTTGGATCCCATAGTCACAGCATTAAAAGGTTAGATAGTAACTAATACCAAAAATTCTTTAGCACAGTGTTTTTCGTATTTTATTTGTTTTTAATGCAATCCATAAAAATTGTTACATTGCAACCCAATTCTCCCACATAAAAGTTTCATGAAACAACATCAACTCCTAACTATTTTATTCTTCTCCTATGTGGTAGAGTTTATTTCATTTAAAGAATGTTGATGTGATGACCCCCTACATGAGATTTGCAACTTAAGGTATCACACCTACAGCATGAAAAACACAGATTATTATTCCCCAGGATAGTGTATCAGAACACCCTATGGCACCTTTTGACAGGGGCCTGGATCCCTGTTGCAAAGATTCTGAGACAATACGTCTGGTGTGGAACCCTAGAATCTGACTTTTTAAAAATAATGTGCAACTTGGCCAGGCATGGTGGCTCATACCTATAATCTCAGCACTTTGGGAGGCCAGGGCAGGTGGATTGCCTGAGCCCAGGAGTTTGAGACAAGTCTGGGTAACATTGTAAGACCGCATCTCTACAATAGTCAAAAAAATTTGGCAGGGCATGGCGGCACACGCCTGTAATCCCAGCTACTCAGGAGGTACAATCACCTGCAATAACATGATAGAGGCTGTGATGAGCCCAGCTTGTGCCACTATACTCCAGCCTGGGGACAGAGTGAGACCCCCTACTATATAATAATGTAATATATAACAGATTATATAATATATAATGTATAATATATTATATAACATATAGTATATAATATATTTTATATAATATGTAATGTATAATATATAATATCTAAAAATATAATGTATATTATATAATGATAATATTGTTATAATAACTCCCAACTAATTCATGCTTAATTGATTAATGCCCATGTCCTATTGCAGCTCTCTGATTGTTTCCACCTGAAACTCTCTTTTTCTATTTAGGTTTTTTTGTTGTTGTTCGATTGTTTTTTAGTACTTCCTCTATCAGTCCCTAGAGTGTTAGTGCTTTCACCAGAGAAGTTGTCTGTCATGGGCTCGTCCCTCTTTCCCAGGTTGAAGGACAGCAGTGGCTTTTCAGGGAAGGATGAGAAGGAACGGTTCATGAGAACAACTTCTGTCCCCGCATGCTGAGCTGGGGTCTTTCCAGGCAGGGCTTCTTGTCCTCTGTGGTTACATGGTTCAGAGAGGGAGCTAGTGCATTACTTTAGGGAGACTGAAAGCGCTGCTTGTTTTAACCCTGACACTTTGCTGAGTTGAAGATACCCTCAGGGTATGATTGAAAAGGAAATGTAAGGATGGCATAAATGCTATTTATCCAGACTTTCTTCTCAACCTTAGGGAGCTGGAAATTTTAAAAAATATCACCCAGGGGCAACTTGAACCAGAATCTGCAAGACAGACCAGTAGAAAGGTTGGATTCTTCCAGGCAGCTTCTTCTACTCTCGTTCTCCTCTGTTAGACAGTTTAATTACAAGTTTAATCACTCCAAAACCCTGTCCATTCCCTCCAGTCTAGCAAGATCTCCCTTTTTATAGCAAGGAGTCTCAGGGATAAGCCACTGTCCGTAGGAGGGTGGATGGGCCTCTTGAAACCTCTCCCTTGATGAGCAAGAAAGTCATGACCAAATAAAAACTGAAAGTGTTTAGACATTTCACTCTGGTTGTTATAGTTTTAATAATAAAGGGAGAACAAGGTATTTGCAGCTTTACATAAAGAGGCTGCATTTGGCATGTATGCAGTGTTTCACCGGGAATTTTTTTGTAAGAGATTTTATTTTTGCTTGCGGGAGAGAAGAAAAAAACAATAAACTAGGAAAAGGAAAAAGTTCAAGAAAAGGAGAAAGCAAGACCCCTATACTTTTCCTTCACAGCATTTGTCACCACTGGAATTTTGTGGTCATCTTGTTTCTGTGTGTGTTTTTGTTTTTCTTGAAGCTGGTTGCCACACTTGACTCTAAGGTCTATAGGGACACAGATGGTTTTGGGTTTTGCTGGCCATTTCATTAAATGTGAATGAATGAGTCTGTTTATATAGTGCACACTACGAGCCAGGCCCTGTGTGTGTTTCTTTTGTTGTAATTTGATTTTTAATTAAATCCTCACAATAACACTATGAAGTCACTCATCATTGTTCCCATTAAACAGAAGCAAAAACTGGTGCCCGGAGTATTACAACAACTTGTCTAAGATCACACAGCTAGCCTGCAAAAGAGCTAGATTTCAAAATCTTCCAAGTAATCATCAGTTATGGTCTTTTAAGAGCAATTTCCGATGAACCACACAGTTTTGTTATACATTCATTCTCTCTGATGTTCCCTAGGTTTTTTTTTTTTTAATTTACCTTTTGCTATCTCTCTATCTCTCTGAGCTTTCTTCAGCCCTCCCCTGTTCCTTCCCTTCCATTTCCCCTCTCCTCTTAAAAATAAAATAAAATAAAATAAGATAGTGACAAGCTCCCTGCTGGATTTTATAACTTTGCATACCATATATTTAGTTTAGTAATGAAAAATTCCAGCTCCAGGCGATGCATAGAATCGCATTTCTAATGTTTTTTAAACAGCTATTAATGTAGTCGAGCACTGTTGTTTTTTTTTGGTTTTTTTTTTTTGCTTTCCTCTTCTATATAATCATCTGCTCAGTGGTGCACTGTGAAACTGAGAGTAGGAGCCAGAGGAGGAGCAAGCTGTGATTGATGGGCCAGGCCTTGCTGGCAGGAAAAGTCCCATCTGGGTTTGGTTTTGGGAGCAGTCAGATGTTGAGGGGGAGGTCAGCAAGGCGGCCTTGGCTCCCCCTTCCTCAACACCCCATCATCCACACACCGCACAGCGTGCACACCCTCGCTTGTAATTGAGGCTTGCTTTGGGCAGATGCTTTGTGGTGTGGGACAAGAACAGCTGCTAAGTTTATGGAGGAGAAAGGAAGCAGGATGGTGCAGCAGGTATTTTTTTTTCCATTTAATTTTTCACTTGAACTTGTGATTTGAATTAAGCTGAAACCTTTCCTTGCATTAAATCTGTGCTCTCTGTGATACGTAGTTTGTTTTTTTTGAATCATACCCGGGGAAAAGAAGAGTTTCGGGGGAGAGAGAGAGAGAGCGAGAGAGAGAGAGAGAGAGAGAGAGAGAGAAGGAGTGTGTGTGTGTGTGTGTGTGTGTGTGTGTGTGTGTGTGTCTCAGCTTTCTGCTTGATGTGTGGAACTGAGCCGGTCTTAGAACCAGCAGGTTAATGGTGTCATTTTGCATTTTTCTTCTTTGTTTCAATGCCCCTGGGGCATGATGCAGTTTAGCTCATTTCAGTTCAGCATAAGAGGCTTTCTCTGAATATGCGTGATTTCTTGCCAGAGAAGTAGCACAGGCCATGCTACTAAACTAAAGTAAAACAAGCTGTCAGCAAGACTAAAAACTGCAAGCAACCACCAACAATGCCCAGTGAGTCCATGTTGGTGGGGGGTCCCATTGCAGGAGTCATGGCTTTCCTTGGCTGTATGGCCAGATGAAATCAGCTGGCTTATTAGATCTGACAATTCCTATGCATTTCTTCATTTTAAGGGCTGTGTTTAGGCCGGAAAGGTTTTTGGGGCAAGAAATAGGCTGGAGACAAGTAAATTCCAGAAGCAAAAAGGGAAGATGTTCTCATGAAGTTTGACAATAAAGCTGGGAAACACACACACACACACACACACACACACATACACACACACACACACATGAAAATACTTGATTATTTTAAAGTCCACCTGGGCAGCTATGAAAGCAGGTACTTTTCTCTTCCATTGAAAGTCAGGTACTTACATAGAAAAGAACAGATCTATTTTATGTCCTGCCACATAAAGACAATTTCTTAGCTGAAATATGGTTTGCATTAGATTTTGAGCCAAAATGTTTGCAACGTCTGACTGACTACCACTCTTTGTTCTATTAACAGTTTCCCAAAACCACTTTATTAAACCACTTGAGGCAATGAATGGAAAAGGAGGCTATGTCTTTAAAAAACAAAACAAAATTCTCATTTTCTTTCTGACAGTCTCTGGAGCCCACCTCAGAGAGAAAAGTAAGGATGTTTCAGTGAGAAAGAGAAGTCTCTGAGTGTGGGGGTGTGGCTTTCTGGATGTGTATGCATACGATAGAGTTGACACACTATGCTAATAGTCAGATTACAGTGTTTGTCTTAAAATAGCAATAATATCCCAGCTATTTCATGCTTCAGTAAAATATTTAAATTGAAATGACTTTTTTTTTTTTTTTTTTTTGCTTTTGGGAATCAGACTTGGTTGCATTTTAACGATCATTTTGCTCTTGGGAACTGGTGTGAAAGCTACTCATTGGGTGTCTTGCTTCATGACGGTGTTGTCATCATCATGCTGGTGCTGACTGGCTCTCGCTCACTGAGAGTTTTGATGTCTGAGGACAAGGAAGGTCCTTCTCCATTTTTTCTCATAATCTTAATTTCAAGCTTCTACTCAGTTCTGCGGCAGGATTAGTGGTTTTTAAAACGTGAGATTTTGGCTTCCCTCGGCCCCCTTTGGTGTATCGAGAAGTAGCTTAAGTCCAGGCATGGAAAATTAAACGTTGCATTTGCAAAAGCACTTGAAGCACTTGCCTGATGAGGTGGGAAACACTTGGGAAGCAGATCATCCTCCTCATCAGCTAGAAACACCCACAAGCAAATACCAGAATTTCTCTGATCATTTAGGGAAAGGTGGGGAATTGGCATTGGAGTAAGAAAGAAAGCAGCTTCTGCAAATGAGGGAAAGTCTAGCCAGGATGCTCCAAATAGTTGTGCCTGTCACTGTCCCCTCCATGAAGTCGGCTTCATCTTTCAACCGGGAGCCTCTCCACGTGCTCAGGATTTGCTGTGACCTGGAGTGGAAAAGGTGCCCTTAATGTTAATGTATTTTTCCAGAAAATACATTTCAGCCAAGCTAAGAATCCAGGAACATCGCTAGGGAAGAAAAGACATCTCTGGAGCCATTTGAAGGTGAAAAATAATTCCATAGGAAGTACAATGATCTTAATTAAATATTAGCTGTAATTAGCCTAAAGTGCAAATGTTGGGAATATTAATTAGGGTCTCTCTGGAACAGCTGTCAGTGTTCATAAGTAACTATAGTGGGTCCCACCAACATCTGTTTGAGAACTCCAGGTACAGGATGAAATCCAGAGCCCTACGTATCAAGATGTCGATGGCAGCCTTCTTGGCTACCATAAACCCACTCCCGAGAGCATGGTGCCTAGTGTTTGCTAGAATAGCACAAATCATGGTAGAGGTGGGAGGTTTGCCCTGGCTCCAGTGATGCCCCCAGTGGCCCTTGCTTTTCCTAGGAGAGCCTCAAAGCATCTGAAGTCAGACCTGAGGCATAAAATGGTGCAGAAGCTTCCCAGGCTGGTGCCCCACCACTTGCCAAGGGTCACCCACCTAATCTGGCAGATGGAATTACTGGCATCTTTGAATCAAATACCCTAGTACCTGATTTCCCCACAGGGGGTCCCACACCAGCAGATAAAGCACTGATTCATGGTGTACACAATAGAGAAAAGTTTGTTTATTTAAAAGATGGGAGCCAACCATGGTGATTCTCCTGCTAGTTGAGAGATGCCTTGACACACAATAAGTATGGGCTTAGGTTAAACACCTGACTTCCCTAAGAACTACCTGTGGCTTTGTCCTTGCATCATTATGTTCCAGTGATGGACTAGAGAACTGTTGACAATGAGACTAAAGTTGAAATATGTGTAAAGTAGGGATTTAAGACCTTGGCATCATTAACATATGGTTTAGGGCAGGTGTATCCACTGTAGGGTATTTAGCAGCCCTCCTGGTCTCTCCCCAACCCCCACCATGACAACTAAAAATGTCTGCTGTCATCACCTAATGTTTCCTGGGAAGCAGTCATGCCTGCTTAAAAATGACTGATGTAACGTGTCCAGCACAGTGCCTGGCACTGACTAGCTTGTCTTCTTAGCATCAGTAAGGAGAGAGGCTGTCTTTCATATGGAGTGTGGAAGCCTGAGGCTGTGATGCACCTCCTCTTCCAAGTCCATTTTAGCTGAACTTGAAGCCTGTGTGTTTACAGGTTGAAGATCTGGCGATGGAAAGCAAATTCCAGAAAAGATTCTGACTCACTGTATTCACACCATCCTTAGCATTGCTAATCTCCAAGACTAGGTGAGATTACCCCTCCTTGGTTTAGGTAGAATGCACCTGCTTTCTCTCTCCTTCTGATTCACTGACAACCTTATTTTCTGCCTAAACTATTTATGCAATGATGACTTCTTAGCTGGTGACTCCATGTCTAATGATATTCTGCCACAACCATTAGAAAACATTTTCTGCAGAGGGACAGATAATTTATAGTTTAGACTTTGTGGTCCAGGTGGTCTCTGTCGCCACTATTCAACTCTGCTGTTGTACTTCGAAAGCAAGTATAGACAATAACAAATGAGCATGGCTCCATCCCAATAAAACTTTATTTAAGAAACAAGCTGTAGGTCAGATTTGCCGCATGAGTCATTTGCCAAGTCTTCTCTTACTCCCCTGGCCTATCTCCTGCTGCCATATTAAATTTTACAATGCCCAGAGTTCATTTTTCAAGCACACGTTCACTTAGCAAACACCTGTAAATTGTCCACTTTGCAGCTAGCATGCTACTGGATCATCGTGATGGAACAGGGAATGTGACTCAGCATCCTGCCCTCACGGAGCTCACAGACAAACAGGCAATGAGCAGTGCTTGAAGCTATGTGATCCGTGACCACCAGCTGCAGTGGAACAGAGAGGTTGGGTAATTGACTTGGTTTGAGAATCAAGGAAGGCTCGCTGGAGGAGGGGGTCCTTGAGCCAAACTGAAAAAAGAAGTGAGGACTAGTTGAGCTACGAGTGGGGGAGGCATCCCCAGCACAGGGGGACAGCAAAGACTTGATGGTGTAGAAAGGATGGGCTCTTCTTCTCCCTTGACTAACCATAAGTTTCCTGAGGGCAGGGACCTTCTCTGCCCAATGCAGAGAGAGCTCAGCTCCTAGCAGAGAGCTCTCACTCTTTTGCAGGAGATTGTGGGAAGGGGCCATTCTTCCAGAGATTGTGCTGCTCCAATGGAAGACCACATAGTTATATGTGTTCCTGGTGAAGGTATTTTCTGCAGCAGGTGGAGGAAGGACACCTGTGTCTTTGTGTGACTGTTGCCCCTGCCATTGCTTGTGGGATCACTCTTTGCTCTTCCATGAGGCCATGCCTGAGTTTTTACACTCACATGTCTGTCTTTCAGTTCAGAGATGGGCCAGGTGAAAGGTTGGGGAGGCGGAAACAGACCTTTGGGCAGAAACATCTCTAGCACGATGGATTTGTCTTTGGACATTTCCCAGGATCCCAACATTGCTGAGGCTTTTTTTTTATCAGCCATAGAGAATTGGCATCACTGTGGATTTTTTTTCCCCACGAGGATATATTCCCTAAATGGCCCAGAAAAAGAAATGATGCTAGTTGAGTTACAAAACAGTCCAAGAGTTTTTAAAAATTAGTCAAGATCCTTCTGGTTAAAACAGAAAAACTAACTTAAGAAAAATGAGACAAAGGGTACCAAAGCTCAGTTTTGCAAGATGGATAAGTTCTGGGGATTTAAAAACAGAATGGGGATGAGAGTTAAAAATACTGCATTGTATACTTAAAATGTGCTAAGAAGATAGATCTTAAATTAAATCTTCTCAACACACACACACATACACACACAAATGGAAACCACATAGAAGTGATGGATATGGTAATTACCTGGAATGTGGTCATTTCACAGTGTATGCATATGTCAAAACATCGAGTTATACACCTTACATTTGTATAATGTTTATGTTAATGATATCTCAATAAAGCTGTTAAAAATAGGACAGGTACTGACTCATGTAACTAAAACAATCAGGGGTGTTACTAACTGCAGGTAAGTTGGATCCAAGACTTCAAATGATGTTACTAGGACTCAGTTGATACCTCTTTGTTTCTCAGTTTTTTGGACTTTATTTTCCTTTGGGTTGGCTTCACCTGTAGGTCTTCTTCAAGTAACGATTCTTGGCAACTCATTCGTATGTTATTTTTACAGCTGCCACTCAGTAGAGACAGAAATTCTTCCCCAAAAACTTTAGTAAAATCCCAGGTTAACTGGGACTCATTGGTGTGACTACAGCTTAACATACTAATTGACTCACTAGATAGATGGGCGTGAATCCAGATCCCTGTGACTACAGCAGTGGAAACTTCTGGTTGGCCAAGCTGGTGTCCGGCCGCTGTATCTCGAGATAACCAGAGGCTGGTTTCAGCTGCATCATCACCACATGGGCTGAGAGTGAGACTGTCCCTCAAAGGGAGACTGGGTTGTTGTCCCTGAAGAAATAGAGGTGGAGACTAATCAACATTAACAATAAATGTCCTCTGTATTTTCCCAAGGAGGGACGGAGTTAACTGTTCATGTATAGGGACCCAGCCTCAGCACAGGCAGAGCCTTCACAGACCCAATGCTGTGGGGAAAATGTTAGGAAGAGAGAAAGAAACACTTGTGCACTTTTGCTTCCAGTAGCACAGACGTTTGGAGAAATTTGTCTGGAGAAGAAGAGAGCCTGATGGGAATATTTTCACTTGTAAAATGTTTTAAACTTATCCTAAGCTTAGTTATCTTCCAAGTGTCATCTTTAACATTCTAATTAAGTCCCTTCTAAACAAATGCAATAGCTCTGCGTATTACTCTGAGAACAAACTTTTTTCTGTCTTTTTTTTTCACTGTGATTTTGCTGTGCTTAAATTGCTTTAGAGGAAGAGAGTCTCAAATGTTGGTGATGGGTGCTGAGAAGACAGGAGCAATTCTGACATTTGTGCCCTGGTATCATTATAGGAGAGCTAAAGTCGCAGCTAATTGACCACAGACAATGGGAGAGGCAGCTATTTGGTGTGCTTAATTGCTAAGATTCCCCTCCCCCCATCTCTCTTTCTGACTGTGCAATCCTATCTCTTGAGACCATGGAAAATATGGACCTTTGGGTTACAACTTCTTATGCCTTCTGCGTGTATGTTTGTGTGTGTGTGTGTGTGTGTGTGTATGTGTGTGTGTGTGTGTGTTGTATGCAGGGTGGTAGAGTTGTAGGGATGGAGGTGGAGAGAGAGAGTTCCCCTGAAATAGAAGCATTTGAATTCAGGTTTTTGTTGTGTGTGTATTTTAAAATTCTTTTGAGTTGACTATAATTATCATACTGCATGTTTTGCCTGGATCTAAAAAGCCAATTGTTATATAATACTCTGTGTTTATTTTTTTTTTTAAAAAGCAGAGGGTTAGGAAGAAGAGGTATTAACTAATGAGGCTAACATTTAAGTCCAATATTTTGCAGAAATATTTTAAATGGGAATATCATAGAGGGCCATCTTTATCCAAATTAGGCCCTGAATTTTCATTGACTGCTTCATATTGGCACTAGGGATATCACATACACACACATACACAACACTGGGACCATTAAAAGAACCCTGTCCCCATCCCATTATGTGAGCCACGTCGAGTAAAACTTTGATTAAATTCAAATGCTTAGATAAATTGTCTCTCCTCTCAAGAACACACACATTCAATTTAATCTCTCTTGGCACTTTAAGTATCAAATCAAGGTTCTGCTGTCACTGTGGACAGCTATATGCTCACAGCTTCCAAAATGGGAATGAAATAAAAAGGATCTGCCCCCAAAATCCAATCTGGTGTGACACAGGCCATTACAGTCTGAATAGTAGGCTGGGCAACTTTTTAGACCCTGACTAAAAAAAATGTGACTATCTTTCTGAGCCTCCATTTCTGCATCTGTAAAGTGGGGGTAGTGGTGGTTATTATTTCCTTATAGGGTCTGGTGATGATGCTCTGGGACGATGACCATCTCAGGTTGGTGGCACTATGGTGGTACTTAGGGTGCAGAGAAGGCCAGGCATGGTGGCTCACACCTGTAATCCCAGCACTTTGGGAGGCCAAAGTGGGAGGATTGCTTGAGCCCAGGAGTTTGAGACCAACCTGGGCAACAGAGTAAGACCTCGTCTCTACAAAACAATTGAAAAAGTAGCCAGGCGTGGTGGTACATGCCTGTAGTCCCAGCTACTTGGTAGGCTGAGGTGAGAGGAACCCTTGAGCTCAGGCGGTCGAGGCTACAGTGAGCTGAGCCCATGCCACTGCACTTCAGCCAAGGCAGCACAGAGCCAGACCCTGACTAAAAAAAATAGAAGAAAGAAAAAAGAAAGGATACAGGGAACGGTAGTCCTGGGGCCTGGGGCCTGGGGCAAGATTCTGCATAGTACCTACTCATGGAGTTCTCTCTTTCTCTCCACCTTTATTATTTTTCAGGGTAATCAGGAAGCAGCTGCTGCCCCTGACACAATGGCCCAGCCTTACGCTTCGGCCCAATTTGCTCCCCCGCAGAACGGCATCCCCGCGGAATACACGGCTCCTCATCCCCACCCCGCGCCAGAGTACACAGGCCAGACCACCGTCCCCGAGCACACGTTAAACCTGTACCCTCCCGCCCAGTCGCACTCCGAGCAGAGCCCTGCGGACACCAACGCTCAGACCGTCTCCGGCACCGCCACAGTAAGTGGATGCTTTCCCCTGGGGACGGGAGGATGTTCAGGCCAGGACGAGGGCTTTCCAAAGTGCACTAGTGCCCCAGCCCTGGGAATGACAACGGGGGTGCACCCCCATCCACCAGGGGACCCTGGTGAAGAAATCTGTCCCTAACCAGTCCTTGTCATACCAACTTCCCAAAGTTCACCTCATCCACGTGCATTCTTTCCTAGAATTTACTTAAGTCGACACTTTGTAAATTAATATTTGTAAAGGGAAGCATTCGTCGATTTTCTGTTCCTACAGTTTTCCGGAACGCCATCCCAATGGAATCTTTTTGTTGTTGTTAATTGTCCTTATGGAGTTATAATTTACATACCATAACATTCTCCTACTTCAGGTGTACAATTCACTGATTATTAGAATATTTACAGAGCTGTGTGAGCATCACTGACATCTCATTTTGGAACATTTTCATCAACCTAAAAACAAATCTTGTACCCGTTGGCAGCTACCCCCCATTTCTACCCCAAGCCTCTGAGTGAGGATCCTTTAACTCAGCCTAACATATCTGAGATTCGTCCATGTTGCTATGTTTGTTGCTAGTTTCTTCCTTTTTATTGTTGCATCAAAGAGTAAAGAGGGGTGTTAAATTACAAAGGATCAACACCAGAGAATTTGTGTGGATAAGGAAACTGTTCTAGATCTTAATGGTGATGGTTACACAACTTTATACACCAAAAATAGTAACTTTTATTGCATGTAAATTGATTACAGTGGTTAAAAAATCAAGCAGACAACAGAAATATTTTATCATCACTATATGTGAAAACTGGTATTGTTGACCATTAACCAAAAATAAGCCTAAACAAAAATAATGATATTAAAATTAAACAGTGTTCACTTGTTTACCACCCAAAATAATCATTCATACCCCAAGACCTATCTGGACCATAAATTTGGGAAACCTTGTCTTGTGGAATTCCTCTAAAGCTTCTAGACTTCTTGTCTAGAGCATTTATTTTTTTAGGTGCAAGGCAGTTCTGCCCTCTCCCCATGTCCTCAAGCCTTTGGAAAACCAGTACTTGTGAAGACATCTGTGGGTTTGAAGCATGATATATTTACTATAATAAAAGGAACTGTTGATTGACTTTGGCAACTTGTTCATTTGGAGGCTAGCTTTGGAGATTTAAAAAATAGTGTATGCTCTGAAATGTTTTTATTGCCTTTTTTGTTTATTGTGGTGAAATATATATAACAGAAAACTTACCATTTTAATATACACAATTCAGTAGCACTTAGTATACTCATAATGTAGTGCAACTACCACCATTATCTAGTTTCAGAATGTTTTCACCACCCTAATATCCATTCCACCTCCCCCCAGCCTCTGGTAACCACCAATCTACTTTATATATGACCTTTTGTGTCTGATTTCTTTCTCTTAGCGTAACGTTGTCAAGGCTCATTCATGCTGAATATTTTATCATAGGGATATACCACATTTTATTTATCCATTCATCCATTGATGGACATTTTGACTCTTGTGAAAAGTGCTATTACTGACCTTTTGTATTTGGCTGCCATACCCTAGGCATAGGTCTAGTAAATGGATTTGCTGGTTTTGCAGGTGTGTATTGTTTTTATGTTGACTACCAGGTGATGGGGATAGGGTTATTGTTTACTTTTTTTGGTTATTATTATTATTTTTTTTTGAGTTGGCGTCTCACTCTGTCGCCCAGACTGGAGTGCAGCGGCCGCTCCCGGCCACCGCAGCCTAGACCTGCTGGGCTCTGGCAATCCTTCTGCCTCAGCCTTCCAAGTAGCTGGAACTACAGGCCTGCGCTACCACACCCGGCTAATTTTTTTATTTATTGTAGAGATGAGGTCTCGCTTGCCCAGGCGGGTCTCGAACCCGCGGGCTCAGGCAATCCACTAACCTCAGCCTCCCAAAGGTGCGGGATTACAGGCTGAGCCACCAAGCCCGGCTTTTTTTGGTTATTTTGTGATAATTAAAGGTGGTAGTGCCTGGGTATGTTGTTTTCAAACAAACAAACAAAAAAGTCCAATCAGATATTTACTAAGTTATCTTCTATGAAAGATGCATGTATTTATTCATAACTACTTATTAAACATCTACTGGGGCCAGGACTTATACTAGATGACACAGTCAAACCAGACAACATGGTCTTTCCCCTTCCCTTCTGTTACTTAGTATGAGCTGAGATTGAGTGCCTCATCTATAACCACAAAGTATAATAGATACACTTAAGAAAAATATGAGTACAGCAGGAAGACTTAAAAAGAACAGAGGTGTTAACTGCAAATGCATAGTCTGGAAACAATCTCTACAGAGATGATATTTAAGGTGAGAAGACAAAGTGTCACAGACAACCAAAGTCAAAAGTTCTAAAGTTGAGGATATCTCAGCTTGTCTTAAGTCCTAAGAACAGGCCAGTCTGTTTAGGGCATGGTGAAGTAGGTATGGGCATATTGTGTCAAAAGATAAACAGAGAACAATTAACATGGATTATATATCCTGGCAGCCTGGTGGGTCCGATAAGGGGTTGGAATTCCACGTTAGGAGCAACGGGAAGCCATTGAAAAGAGTTTAAGCCAGAAGAGTTATAAAATGAGATTTAAAAATAAAGAGTTAATGATGCCTAGCTTAAAGGAACTCTTAATCCAGTTGGGGAGTGGAGATGCTCAGCATTCTTGCCCTGCAAAAAGAACACTTTAGAGATCAACACAATTAAATTTAAGTAGCATGTTGGGTGTCCACAGTGCCCCAGGGACCACAGAGAGATAAAATAATGGGCAGACAACACTCTATTCTTGGAGAGCCTTGGGTCCATGAGAGAATATAAGATATGCATTCTGTTAATTATAATCATGTGCCAAATTCCAGAGCATAGGTTTTCACGGCGTTTATGTATCCTGTTAATGGTAGGAAAAAATACTTTCTGAGGGATCTGCCTCAGAATTATAGTTGAGGGTGTGTACATTTCAGAATCTTCAGCACAAAATGTGTTGGCTCAGACAACTAAGACCAGGAAGAGAGTTGACTTAGACACAGCTTGGTTCTTGTCACACATCTTTCAGATTCCAGCGGGATTCATCCTGGCTTTGTTTCTGTGTGTTCACCTCTGTTCTCTGATTCAGACCCTGTAAGTTCAGGCTCTAGTCACTACACCAACAGCCCATAAAAGGTTCTTGAATTGGTGCCATGCAAGACCTCTCATGGGAAGCACTTTCTCTCCCTGGCTTGTGTGGTGTTATCTTCATTCATGGTTGAGGCTGAGATTGGGTGCCTCAGCCCTGGATCCATCGAGAAGCTTCATACCCAAGTAAACAGGATGAGGATTGTTTTACCAGAATCCATGATAAGATGCTTTCAGAACAGCTCACTAAAGGGACTGAGTAGACAGAAACTAGTTCCACCTAAAGATAGTATGCTGAGTCATTAGTAGGGTGAGGCTTGAATGGGCATGTTTGTCAAGTGCAGGGAATGAAGAGAGGGGCAAGAGCAGAACACTGAGAACTCATAGGGGTCAGGTTTGGAGGGAGAGTATTTGAATGAGACATCAATATGAGTATTCAAACTGGGAGTTTGACCAATGACTGTAGGTTCATGGATGCCTTGATATTGTTGTGCTTGGAGTAACTGATTGTCCTTTGAAATATATATATGTACATACATACACACACACATATACACATATATATGTGTATATATATTATATTATATATTTTTATTTTATATATATATATATTATATATATAAAATCTCCATTAATGTCATCCTAAGGGCATTGTAGAGGCCATTATTTCCTTGAGAAACTAGGTACTTTTGGGAAAGAGAAAACATCCATCCATCTGGTGGGCTCCAAGAACATCTAATATATGCACATGATTTAACACAAAGTGCAGAATCTGTAAAAGGGAAGCAGGATGCACCCAGAGCTCCCAACCAGAGCTAAGTAAAACGCAGACAGAAAAGACTTACCAGGTCATCCTTTCAGTTCCCCACGGGCTGAGATGAGTCCCTGCAGGACATTTTTTCTGCTGAATTTCTATTTAATGTAGGCCTCCAAACACATCATGGATCACTGTGCTGACAGTGCCAATACTGTATTATATTAGATACTGTTCCTGACAAGGTATTTTACTCTTGACATATTATAATTAGAGATTTGCAAGTGGTGAATTCTCGATGTATCTCCAATAGCAACTTAGCTTCTATTTTTAACACCTCTGCAGTCTGTTTAAAAGTTTCCCACCACTTTCCCACTAGCTCCGAGCCCTGATGGAAGAAAGGATGTGGGTGCCTGAGCTAGGTCTCCGAGCTCTGGGCTCTACTGGTGCGGAAAAGAGCTGTTTAAGAAGCTAGGTTCTTTGACCTCTGCTGCTTTCCACTGGGTTGCTGACTGTGTCTCTGTATTTCATTAATACTTTTAGGAAGATAACATATTGGTGATGGCCGCCTATTCTTAACCCTTTATGTGCTGCCTCTGATTTTTAAGCCAATTAAGTAGCTAAGGTATAGGGAACACTTGCTCAGCGCATTCTTTTCTTTTTTAACTAGCAATTATTATTATCGTTTTCATTATTAAGGCGATTAGACTGGTAGTTTAAAGAGTCAAGCCTTGGAAAGGATATGAAATGAAAACTAAGATTTTCTAACTCCCACAACCCCAGTTCTTAGTCTCTCTGCCAGAAATAACAGTTACCGGTTTCTTATATTTTCTTTTAGAAATGTTTTATGCAAATGTAAGTATATGCCTGCCTCTTTCTCTCTCTCTGTACCTGTCTCTGTCTCTATCATCTCTATTTTTATCCCTATCCTGATCTTTCTCTCTCTCTGTATCTCCTTTTCTCTCTCTCTCTCTCTCTCTCTCTCTCTCTCTCTGGTTTTCTCCTTTTCTCTCTCTCTCTCTCTCTCTCTATCTTCCTATTTCTCTGTCTCTATCCCTATCTCTGTCTCCATTCTTATCACTATCCTTCTCTCTCTCTATCTCCTTTTCTCTCTCTCTCTGTCTCACCCTATTTCTCTGTCTCTATCTCTATCTCTGTCACTATCATCTATATCTCTATCCCTATCCTTCTCTCTCTCTCTCTCTCTCTCTCTCTCTCTCTCTCTCTGGTTCTCCTTCCCACCCCCTCCCTATTTCTCTGTCTCTATCCCTATCTCTATCTCTATCATCTGCCTCTAATTGAGTCTTTTATTTTTCTAATTGAATCTTAATATCTTCTAACTTCTCACTCACTAGTTCCAAACCCCAAATAGCAGGATTGAAAATGACTAAGCAAGCCGGGCTCGGTGGCTCAGCCTGTAATCCCGCGCCTTTGGGAGGCTGAGGTGAGTGGATTGCCTGAGCCCGCGGGTTCGAGACCCGCCTGGGCAAGCGAGACCTCATCTCTACAATAAATCAAAAAATTAGCTGGGC
>CAUYQG010198239.1:0-73018 GCA_963574415.1 Tarsius wallacei | reverse complement strand
GGGACGACACAAACTGGGTCACAGTAGAGTGACTGCAGGTCCCAGAGTCCCAGGCCGCTCTGCCAATGCTGTCCCCACAACCCAGTGGGGACCAGTTTGCTTGTACATGTGGTAAACACTTTCCGCTCTCCCAAGCTCTGAGGTGGGGATATAGAACCAACTCAGAGAAAGGAGAGAGCAAGAAGAATGTGGCCCTCTGGCAACTCTCCAGAGATATACTGGGAGCTGTGCCCGCACCTGGCATCTGCATGTCAACACCAAGAAGGTAACAGAGATCTCCCGGACATTCAGGAAGAGGATCCCTGAAGTGTGGCTTCCCAGGCCTCCTGGAGCTGGAATAAGCCTGTTTCCCCCTCTAGTGACAGGATGTTCTGGAAGTGGCACAACTATGGAGCCAGGAGCCCCAGGGGGCTTTCAAGGCGGCCGAAGCCTTTCCTTGTTCATGCCTGAAGCTGGGAAAAGCAGTTCCTGGGCCCAGAAAGCCAGATCAGTCGGGCAAGAGTCAAGGCCTTGCATAGCCTGGGTAGTCTAGGTTGCCCAACCTGAAAATGGGCTCTGCCAGTTTCCAAGTCTTCCCTGCAGGCCTCCTTCAAAAATCTAGATTCTCGGTCTCCAGAGCCAGCAGCTTGAAGTATGCTGTCTCCATGATAAAGACACAGAGGAAGGGTCAGGCTGGGGCCATGGGCACAAGGAACCGGTGACCATGCCCAGCCATGAGGCTTGAGGGTCACAGGGGCCTTCGAGTCAAAGCAGCTACGTCTCCACTGCATTTTCGTTTTACCTTTTTATTACGGAAATCACCAAACAGACACAATAACAGAATTGTGACGCGATTCCTCTTGTAGCATCACCCAGCTTCAGTAATTATTCATGTTCCATCCGTCTGGTCACATTCTTCCTCCTCTCAACCCCACTGAAGTATCTTAAGGCAAATTCCAGGCATTGTGTCATTTCACAAAAACGCTTAAGTATGCATCTCTAAGCAAGAAAGACTTGTTGACATGTTGCCCATTGAAGCTGGACTGGATTTAAAAAATGTGGTACATATACACAATGGAACATTATGCAGCCATAAAGAAGGACAAACATTTGGACTTCGGAGCAATTTGGATGGATTTAGAGTTGATCATACTCAGTGATCTATCACAGAAACAAAGAACAGAGGACCATATGTCCTCACTCATAAGCGAACCTTGAACAATTATCATAATACTATAAGAAAGGGATTGGCAGTAGTGGGAAACTGCCAGGGGAGGGGGGTGGGATTTTCAGTTGAGGGAAACTGCCAGGGGAGGGAAGGGCACACCTCATCCACAAGGGTATCTGCACAATCAGCGTTTGTATACCTAACCCTGAATTGTACCCCGCATCTTTATAATATATATATAAAAAGAAAGACTTGTTGAAACACAACCACAATACCATCGTCACATCTAAATACCCTTCTCTGATCAAATTTTCCCAGTTGTCTAAAAACTGTGGTTTTACGGTTGGTTGGTTCACACAAGATCTACATATTGGATTTAGTTGATATGTCTCTTAAGTCTCTTACTTATAAAAAAAGCAACCAAAAAGCCACCTTTGTGGTGACGAGGGCCTGGCCCCATCCCCTGACAGCAGCGGGGACTGAGCCTTTCACTGGTGCCCGGCCCTGTCCGCTGCCCACGAGCTCTCCACACATGTGTTGGCTGCAAGCTGAGTGCTAAGTCTACTCCATTGAAGAAGCAGGAAGGCTGGTGTCGGTGGAATCCTTGTTCATTTTTGTGTTCACTATGCTTAACACAAAGCAGTAGATGCTCAATAAATCCCCACTGGGTGATGCTGTCCTATTAGACCTTCTCCTAGGCACAGGTTTTTAGGGAAGGGAGAGATGCCCCTAAGAGCTGGAGTGCCACGATTTCAAACAGATAACCAGCAAGGTGTTCTGCCCATCAACTCTTACATCAAATTCCCTGGTGTCACTGTTGGTCCTCACAATAACCCCAAGAAGAAGGGACCATGCTTGACATTTTACAGGTGAGGAAACCTAGGTATAGACAGACAAAGCAACTTGCTCAGATAGGAGGTGGCAGAGGTAGAAAGAAAGCCCAGGCAGCCTGGCTTGAAACTCCCACACTCTCCACCTGGGATCCCTGCATGCAAGTCCAGTGGGTTTAGCTGTATGCCCAGGATCTGACTGTGAAGACACAACGGGACCTTGGTGCAGAGGCAGGGAGCTGACCTCAGGACATTTGCACGGGAAGGACCAGAGGATGACCACCCCCCCACCCACACACACCCTCACATCCTGCTTGGGGCGTCACACTGCAGCACACAGTGCAAGTGCTGGACTGGGGCTCACAGGGAAGAGTTGTGGGCCCATGTGGGCCCAGCACAGGAGGGGCCAGAAAGCTAGTGGAAGTCCCAAGGCCAGGCTGGGGGGCTCCAAACACCCCCACCCCCTCCCACCCCCACCCCCTTGCCTGGGGCACTGCCCCTGGTCAGCCCTTTCTACCAGAAACAGCAAAGACTCCAGAGGACAAATTCCATCGTTATTGATGCTTTAACAAGAATCAGCTTTCTCCGATTTTTGGACAACCATGAAGACAAGGAGTCTAAAACCAGAGATCAGAAAGGTCCCGAAAACAGCATTGCTGGGGGCAGACCCAAGGTCACCTTTACCATTTCTCAGCTTCCAGCCCTGCACCCCCCAGGGTGGCTGCAGCAGGAGGTGAGTGGTCGGGAGAGCTGCCCCCGTGGCCTCCCTGCGTCAAGACCAGGCCTTCGGAGGAACCTGCCTCCTGTCAGCGACAGGCCCAGCGGACTGGAAGGAACTGGCTTAATAAATGTTTTACTTGGGCATTTGGAGGAGGGCGGGCCGCGGCCAGGCCCAGGAGCCGCACTGAAGAGCTGGGGGCCCGCCGACACCTCTGTGCCCTTTCCAAGGTGTTCTCATGACAGCTGCTGCTTGGGGTCCGCCGGGCTGGAGCAACTGCCTGCGCGAGGTGGTGACCTTCTAAATCCAGATCCGTTAATGAACCTGGCCAGCCGGGAGCCCCAGAGGCTGCACCCTCCGGCGGTGGCTTCTGCCAAATTCCTCTTGTTGTTTCTGACTCCCTCCTTCCTCCTCCTTCCCCTCCCATTATGCCTGACATTTCTAAGGCCAAGTTTTGTTACAAGCAATTAGCCTGTGTCAGGGATCTGGGGAGAAGGGCTGAGTACCAAGACGGCTGAGGTAGGGAGCGCCAGAGCGGGGAGGCACGCCTACAGGCCACTTGCCCAGAGGGTCCGGGCAAGTGGCCTTGCACAGCCCTCCCCACCCTACACTGACTGTGGGGGTAGGCCACTCCAAGGCATGGGCCATGGGCACAGAAGGCCCTGGCCCTGTACAGCCCAAACAGGAACCCACCATTCCCTCTGGAGCCTACTTCCTGCTTCTAATCTAGAAATTTATCCTCCCAGCATGGGCTTCCCAAGCCACGGAGGGGCCCAAAGGCCAGAGTTCATGGCCTATTTCCAATCTTTGCAAAGGGGGAAGATGGCCGGGCTCGGTGGCTTAGCCTGTCATGCCAGCACTTTGGGAGGCCGAGGCGAGTGGACTGCCTGAGCCCGCGGGTTCGAGACCAGCCCGGGGAACTTGGCGAGACCTCGTCTCTACAATAAATTGAAAATTAGCCGGGCGTGGTAGCGTGCGCCTGTAGTTCCAGCTACTTGGAAGGCTGAGGCGGAAGGATCACCAGTGCCCAGCAGGTTGACGCTGGGGTGGTCCTGAGCGTGCCACTGCACTTCGGCCTGGGTGACGGAGTCAGACCCCAAATCAAAGAAAAAGAAAAGGGGGAAAATAATTCATATATTTATCCACAATAAGCTGCGTAGGCTAACCTAAAAAAATACTTTTAATTTTGCCTAGAATTATTTGTCCACTCACTATGGTTGTCTAGACACTCAGCCTGTCAGTTTTGTATGATGATGAATAGGAACACAGAGTATTTCTGAATCAATGCATTTTGCGGGGTAGGCCATGTTTCTCACATGGGGGTATCCTTGGTAGGAGCCATGGGGAGGAGGGAAAGGTGCTACTGAGCATTCAGTACCTCAGCTCGGCCTTAGTGAGTCCCTCCACTACCCGACTCAGCCTCCAACCTCAGGTCTTCCAGGGAGAGAGGCAGTCATTGAAACTCAGCCATCGGTTTCAATGATCTCTCCTTAGCAGCAGGAAACAGTGAACCGGCTTCAGAAATCAACGTGTGCTCTCCCTTAAGGCAGTCTCAGGACTCCCCTAACCCTTCCTGGTCACCTTAGACTTTGCTAGTAGAACCTTCAGAGAGTTTTCACCTTTCTGTGGAGCCGTATGTGAGCCGTTCAGAAAGATGAGGAAACCGAGGCCCAGGGTGGCCCAGGAGCGCTGCCTGTGGTCACACACAGGGCTACGCAGAGACAGTGGTGAGCAGAACCCAGGTCTGCAGCCTCCCAGTGCAGGATTCTTCCCGTGGTGAGAATGACCCCGATTCCCGGCCATCTGCATTCAGTCCCTGTTCCGCCTGCAATCTACGAGGGGCTTGCAAAAAGAGGATCCTTGCCGCAGCAACCCAATCCAGAAACCCGGAAATAATCCGTTTCAGTCCTAAAGCAAAGAGTGCCTTCCCGAGCCCGCTTGTGGGCCTGCGACGAGCTCCACCAGCCAGCAGGAGGTCGCCTGCCTTATGGGATCAAGAGAAAGGCAGGAATGAAGAAGAGAGGCAGCCAGGGAGAGGAAAATCTTAGTGGAAGCTGGGGACAACGGGGGCTGAGTTGCAACCTTCTGTGTGCTGCACATATTAGACAACTGGGATTCTTAGTGTGAGGGATTTCTTGTTCACTATTATTATTTCTTATTATAAAGAAGTGGGGTACAGTTCAGGGTTGGGTACACAAACATAGATCATGCAGGCACCCTTGTGGATGAGGTGTGCCCCTCCCTCCCCCAGCAGTTTCCCTCACCTGCCAATCCCACCCCTCCTCCCCTGACAGTTTCCCGCTACTGCCAATCGCTTTCTTATAGCGTTATAATTGTTCAAGGTCCGCTTATGAGGGAGAACCTGTGGAACTCTGTTCTTTGTTTCTGTGATAGATCACTGAGTAGGATCCACCCCGAATCCATCCAGGTTGCTGCAAAGTCTATATATTTGTCCTTCTTTGTGGCTGCATAATATTCCATTGTGTATACGTACCACTTTTTTTTTATCCAGCCCAGTTTCGATGGGCAGCATGGTTGGTTCCATGCTTTTGCTATGGTGAATGGAGCTGCAACAAACATACGCGTGCAAGTATCTTCTTTGTGGAATAATTTGAGCTCCTCCGGGTATATTATCCCAACCTGGGTGGAGTGGAAGAGGTGTTGACACCCCTTCAGAAGTAAGGAGTCTGTCCTGTCTTGCCCCGAGCAGGGCTGTGAATGTGGCCTGAGAATAGAGGCCGCTGGGTAACTGACCTCCATGCCCTCAGGTTTCCAAGCCCTTCCACACTGAGCCCATGGCCCTCCCGACACCTCTCAGAGCTCTTTCCGCCTCTCTCCTCTTACTGCAGGACCGCTTCTAGCTTCTAGCTGTGTGGCTTCCCTCTTCTCGGTCTCTCCTGACTCAGGCCAGATGAGCTGTGTCCACGGTCAGTCCCAACTGACGGTCTCCGGGCCATGCAATGGTGGTGTTCCAGCTCAAAAGTCTTGTTGTGGAAGGCCGGGGACATTCCTCCTCATCTTGTCCAGAATGTGGAAGGGATGGGACTGTTCCCTCCTTTTGGCGCCTGTTCAATATTTTTGAGGCAGGACGGGTTTTACGACCGTGACTAAAAAGAAAAACCTTAGAGGAAGCTGCGAGAAATAGGTCATCGAAACATCAGCGAGCAGGCACCTCTTCCATGGGCCCACCCCAGGGGACAACACAAGCCCCTCCCACACAGGGCTGGACCACACACCCCCGCCCCTCCGACTAGCGAGCTCCCCATTGGATGACTCTTGATTTCTCAGCCATAGAGCCAGCTGCCCCTTACGTCCTTGGCCTCCCGCAACTGACGGTAGAGCTAAGTTCCAATCCCAGTTGAACCCCACTCTCACTCTTTCCATCTGTATTCTGTGATTTTGAGTCATTCCAAGAAATGGGGAATGGGAAGAACGTGTTTAATCCTTGGGCTGCATTAAGACACCACCCAAATCTGTCCCCACCCGTCATCACTATCTTCACGGGAGGGACAGGGCTAGGCCATGCGGATCCTTGAGACCTGCTGGAGCCACTTAGACCTGCTGTGAATTGGGGTTAGGGTGTAAATAGTACTCAAGGAATGACAACAGAAATTCCAAAGATTGAGTAGATGGGGAGAAAGAAAAAAGGGAACGCTCTCCACCTCCTCCACCTCTCCTGCCAAACAAATTGAAACCAAAATGGGTAATGAAGATCCCCCATCATGTTTAGTAAGAGCCTGGATAACAGCCAGTCCAGGAAGTGGAGTGGATGGGGGTGGGGGGGTGCGGTTCTCCACCTCCAGGCAGTGCCAGGGACTCAGTGGTTCTCAGAGTGTGGTTTCCTGAGCCAACCGGGCACTTGCTAGAAATGCAAAGTTTCAGGCCTCACCCCAGACCCCGCTGCATCAGAAACCCTAGGGGTGGGCCCAGCAATGTGTGTCTCAACCAACACCACCCTCTGGCGGACACTGATGTTTACTCTAGCTTGAGAAACCCTCGACTACAGGTGCAGCCCAGTTTCCTGCATGGGAGATCACTCCACTCGAAGGGTGAGGACTCTCCAACCACCTGCTCCCTGTGTCCAGCTGCTCCTGTCCACTTCCATCCCCCTCTCCTGCTTATTCCTTCGGCCCTGCCTTTCTGGGGCATCATCCCTCCTTGGCCTATCTGCGTCCCAGCTTCCTTTCCAAATTCTACTCACATGTTCCTCCTCCGAGACCCCTGAGCACCTTCAGCCCTGAGAAACACTCCCTGCGCTGAAGGCACAGCCACTCACATCTATAACTCTCATCCGGCACCGGCCTGTTTTAGACACTTACATTCCCAAGGCTAGGAGAGCCTTGGGCTCAGAACCCTTGCCCTCGGATGTGCTGTGTCTCCCACCTCACAATTCCCTGCACCCCGGGGTGATCCCCCAGGAGGTGGGCTCAGGAAGCTTTTCCTCCAGAGGAGATCCCAGAGTGTGTGTGCAAATCCAAAAGGAAAGCCCGGGAGGGAAGGGGCCTCCTGGTCTCCTCTTTGGATTGTCCTGCTGGCAACTGGCCCACGGAGCAGGCCTCCCCGCCCCGCCACCTCCCTCACCCCCGCTTCGCAGGGCCCTCACATTATTCCCCACGTGGATTAGAGGCTGAACACAAACAGAATACAAAAGACAAAAGGCAGGGAGCCGGCGTTGCTGTCAGAGTCTATAAAAGTCTTGGAAGTGACAGCCCAGCTCTTGCCTGCTGCTGCGGCCCTGAAACCCAGAAAGAATCAATTTCAGACCCAGGGCCAAATGGTGCCCCAGGGGGCGTGCCTGTGACAGGTGCTGACTCCACCCAGACCCCAGGACCCACCCAGCCCTGAGCTTTGAGGGGGGGAGATGAGGGGGGTCACCCTCAGGCTTGGAAAGGGAACACGCACCCTTTCTCTACGTCTCTTTTGGTCTCTGTTTCTCTGTTTCTCGCTGTGTCTGTCTTTGTCTCTCTGTCTCTCTCCCTCCCTCTCTGTCTCTCTTTCTCTTTCCCTCCCTGCTTCTCTGTCTGTCTCTGTTTTTCATTCCTCTGTCTCTATCTCTCTTTCTCTGTATCCGTCTGTTTTTTTTTTCCTCTTTATCTCTCTCTGTTTCTTTGTCTCTGTTTCTCTCTCCCTCTCTGTTTCTCTATCCTTCTGTTTCCATTCCTTGCTCTCCCTCTGTCTCTGTGTCTTTGTCTCTCCTTCTCTGTCTCTCTTTTTCCATTTCGCTCTACCTCACTGGCTCCTCTAGCTTTATCCCTTCTCTGAAACTCTTCACTCATCATCAGGTTCACAACTAAAATAAATCCTTTTCTTTCTTGCTTCATGAAAGCGCCATCGTAACTCCGGGATAGTGACGATGTCATCCTCCCCTTTGGACTCCAAGTCTCCTATAAGCATATACATTTTTGATAAATGCTTGTAGTTCATTGGTAAGAATATATAAGAGTACAGAAATTATGTTTATCCGTCCTTCCAGATTGCAAGTAAGGAATTATTTATCAGGGAGCAGTGAACATGGAAGCATGCATATGCCTGCAGGTACACGATGAGATCGCGCAAGTCACAGGATAGCTGTATTTGTTTACTTATTTATCTTCAGACTTTGGCATTGTCTACCATGTAGGTTAGCATTTTCCATTTGCCAAACTCATGATGGAAACAGGACATGCTTTGACCAAGATTGGCAGATGTAGCAAACAAAAGCACAGGGAACCAGTCAATTTGAACTTTAAATAAACAACAAACAATTTTTTAATATATGTCCCAAATATTGCATGGGAACCATGTGCCCTAAGAGAGTATCTGTTGTTACTCTGAAATTCAAACTTCCTGAATGTTCTGTATTTTGTCTGGGAACCCTATCTCAGAAAAATTCAAGTAGAAAGGGGGTCAAGGCACTGGTAGAAGAAAACGAGGAACTTTTAAAATTGTATTATACTGTATTCTATTATTTTACAAAGAAAAACAAACCCCAAATCGAAAATCACTTTCGTAGCACATCTCTTAAAAGCAGAAATCAGGCTCCTTTTCTGTTAGTGCAAAGGTAGGTGCCAAGCCGGGGTCTCAGATGGAGCGATTTTAAATCTCAGAAAGAGCTTTGCTGTTTTTGTAAAAAGGAAAGTTGGCAAGTGATTAGTGCCGATGTGGCCCAGCTGCTCTTCTGTACTTTGAAAGAAACAATTAAAATGGCTGGGACATTAAACTTTAACGAGCTGGGATGTTCATATTCAGAAGCTAATTTTAAAAAGAGCCTGGTACCTGGGAATGGAGGGGATGATTTCAGGGAGGACGTGTTCTCCTGCCTTCAGGACTCTACATTTTGGATGATCATTTTAAATAGTTCACAGGTAAACACGACAGATAAATCCCTCCAGGGATATGAAAGCTCTTTCTTGCTTAGACACGTAGATACCAGATGCAAAACTATTTTTTTCACTTTTTAGAATATAAACACCACAATCTGAGAAATTAAATAAATCCTGGAAAATACAGATACAGAACTAGTTTCTTCCTGCTAATTGCTGAGCATTTGTGATGTACCAGGCTCTGGGGTTAAGGGGGAAGAAAATGAGCAAAGCAAATTCCTATCCTGGAAGAAGTTTGCATTTGAGTGGGGAGGACAGATCTCTAAGCAAAGACGGTTCGCTGTAGTGAGATGGTGTCGTTAAAAGGGTTAAAAGTCTGGGCTCTGCACTCAACAGAGGTTCAGATCCAGCTCTGCCACTTGGAAAGTGTCTGAGCTTTGTTTTCTACATTTGCAAAATGGAAATATAGGCAGGATTCCTTCATTAGATTGTAAGGATTTACTACGGTAAGCAGAGTCAAGCACTTAGGACATTGCCCGTCACAAAGCAAGTGCTTTATAAGTCCTAGCCATTATTGTAAGTTGGCACTCCTTATGGGGTCTATGGGAGCACAGAGCAAGGAGTCTGACACTCCTGCTTAAATTGGGAGGAGGTGTGATGGATAGCTCCTCAAGGGCTGAGTCTTAAAGGAGGTTAGGACTTTGCCGAGGGGTTGAGGGCATCCTCTTCACAGTGTGTGGAGGGGGTGCTAGGCATACAAGACAGTCCTGTGGCATGGCTGTCCTATGGGGAATGACAGTGTCTGAGGCAGTGGAGGAGACCGGGGGCCTGATTATCACAGGACTCGTAAATCATACCAGGTGTTTGACCTTCTAGAGATAGCGGAAATCTCTGAGAGCATCTAAAGAGGACAGGCTTATCAGGTGCATTTTTTAAAAGACTTCCAGAAGTGGGGTGCAAAATGAGTGGAGAGTGGGCAAGGGGAAGGCAGGTAGCAATGCCAGCAACCATTTCAGTCGCCTACAAAGGAGACAGTGAGGGGTGAATTATGTTGATGGCCTGGCAGGTGAAGAAGATAATAGCAAAATAAATAGTAAAATAGCAAAAGATACTTAGGAGATAGACTCATCCCAGGGCTTGGAAACTTACTGAGAGTGAGGAGCGAGGGATAGAGAAGGTCAAGGATGACTCCTAGGTTTCTGTCATTGATGATACTCACTCAATGACAACATGAGCACACCCTGGATGTGGCCCCAAACCAGGGGTTGGAGCCTGAGGAGGGGTCTTGGGTGTAGCCAACCCAGGATGTCCCCTTCCCCTCAGGCTCTGGCCTGGGCACACAGGCCATGCTGAGGCCGTGGGTAAAGTGCTCTCCTTGCCTGCTGACCTCATCATGCATAGTCAATGTTCTTGTGTACCCTTCCTTGAGTCCGTCATCGCCATGGGTTGGATCAGACCAGATTAGCCACGCCTGAATCAATGCCCATCACCTTTGGTTACCTTTAGTTCACCTTCTGTTCATTATAATACTAAAAATCCCACCCCAGAGAGAATTCATAGCCATGCTGTATACACGCACCACATGTTTAAGTGCCTTCTCACCCTGCGTCTGCGCACTGGACGTCTCACCCTTTTCACACTTCACCCCACACTCTGCCCTACGTAATATGCCATATAACCTGTATGTCCTTTACAGTCAGGAGAAGTTTCTTCCTGTTCAGCCAGCTGCTCCTGGACCATCATCCTTGTAAGCATGTTCCTGAATAAAGCCCATGTCCCGTCCATTGTCATTTCTTCCACCTCTCAAACACAGTGCCTTCCTTATGGAGGTCTTTAGGAGTCTGATATTACGGCATCTAACTTGTGCAGGTGGATGGTGGTGCCATCTGCTAAATGGAGAACAAGGATGGAAGAGTGAGATGTGAGCATGTATTCCATTTTTAATTTACAGAGTTTAGGATGGGTAGGGGACATTCAGGTGGAGACATCTGCCTAGGAAGTCCAAAGAAACAGACTCAGGGCCTGGGAGAGACATCTGTCTCCCTGGAGATAGAGAATAGAGGTGGCAATTGCAATGGAGAACTCAGATGAGATGGAAGAACACCTGGGGAGCACGTGAGGGGGACTGGAAACAACAGCTGAGAAGGTGGGAGAAAACCCACAAGAGCCTTAGATCATAATCTACCACAGAAAGAACATGCTTCAAAAGGCCATGGAGTCAAATACCACATTGTGTTTCAGAAGGTGTCCTTCAGATGTGGTGGTCCTTGAAGACTCTTCAGAGGCAGGCATCGTCAGATGGAAAGTCTTTACAACAAAAGAACTGGATTGCAATGAAGAGCCACAAAAGGCCATCACACCCAGCCCCATCCAGCAGAAAAGAGAGGTGCACCAAAAGAAAACCTGCCAGTCTTAAAAGAAAAACAGATCCTTGACTTTACCGCTACACAGTCTTCCCTGAGTTAAAATGGTTATGCCTCTGAAATGCAAACCCCAGATTGTTCTATGTGCCTTAGCATAACTCAGAGATAGTAAATTTCATGCAGAAAATTTACACGACACTCCAACCATAATCTCACTCACGTGCCTCTGACCCATAAGTTCGGGTGTCTAGGAAGGACAGCGCTTCAAATCACATCCCGCAGGAAACAGCAAACCTACCAAGGTGTCACCGCCACAATCCCCACACCCACTCCCACCCCTCACTCATCCCACCATCAGCACAGCAGTTCAGTTCCATAATTTTTAATTGAGCAATACTTATTGAGGGTCCTGAGCTAAGCGTTGCAGAGTACATGCACGGCCCTGAGCTAAGCATTACAGAGCTTCCTATGTGCCTGGCCCAACATAGCACTCAATACAAGTTTGCTGTGGCTGTGGTGGAAGATATTCAACGCAACAACCTTCGGAAGGTCTACAGTCCAGTTGGAGAGTGAAGACAGACACAGGAAAGAGAATTCAGAACACACAGAGGCTCCATGGGAACAGAGATGTAACATGAGCATCGAGAACAGTGTTTGGTGCCAAGGAAGGGCACCGTTCATACCTGTTGAATGAAGACTTTGCATAGATGAAAGGTGGGTGTCCCTGTTATGGGATGGAGATCATCGGAGGCTGGGAGGACGTGGCAGATGAAACGAGGCTGAGAACAGCCTGAATCATGTCTTATTTTATCCGCTTACTGGCCATGTGTCCTTCAGACTGTGCAAGAGTTCTCTAGCTTAGACTGCAATTACCTATAAGGGTTGGAGATGAGATCTCTGGGGTTCCCCAAGCACAGCCTACCCAGACAGACACTTACCCAAGCTTTTGATAGTGACAATAATAACATTCATTGTGCAGTGTTCCCTTCTGTGCTAAAAAATGGCCACTGTCAAACACGTTTCCTCCACCTTCTCCCCAGGTCTTAAATAGTGTACTGGCATGGTTTTCCTGAACAGCTCACTTGTGTATTATTTGTAATAATCGACATTAAGTTTACCATAATTATCCCATCACCTTGCATCAAGGTTTAGGGCACAGGACAGTTCTCACCAAGGTTTCAAACCACTGCTCCCGGCTGCCTGGCAAACTAGAAGGCCACTGGAGTAACTTCACTGACCTCTAGCTGACCTGCAGGGATCAATGAACAATTAATTACTATCATCCCGCTCCGGGAGAGATAGCACACTGCCATTTCTCAATTACAACTGGAAGTGCCCCTTGGCTGACAGCTGCCTGTCCGCCAAGCCAAGCCCCCTGCTGATTCTAACCAGCCCCTCCCACCCCAACCACACACACACACACACACACACACACACACACACACATGCATTCAGGACCTAACTCAGGCTATGCCCACCCACAATCACACTAGTGTCTGACTCTGAAATGTAGACCCCAGATTTGACCCATTGCAAAGGCATGACTCAGGAAGACTTTGTCTTCACCACACGTCCTGTGACGTCTCTACAGGCAACACCTTTGGTGTTTTCCACCTTGACGTCCTCCCACATCTTCAGTGTCCCCTCCACTCCCATGCTAATGCTCTGTGCTCTGTCTCCTCCCCAGTCATCCAACCACATAACCTACACCTTGCTAGCCCTTCCCAATATAACAAAATGCCTTCACTAGAACCACTCCTTTCTAGGTCCCCTTCTCCCCATCCCTGATAAGTGATAAAGTGACAAAGCTGGACTGCTCATCTCAAACTGAGATATTTGTGGCTGCTGATATCTTCAGCTACCACTCCTGTCGTCAACCCTAAATTCAATGGAATAAATACGGTAGCGACTTCAGGGGCTCCAGTTCTGCCTGGAGGTGAGAGTAGACAATTTTTCATCATAGAGGCTCTGAGGACCTCACATCTCGTAGGTATGGATGTGTCCTACTTTATTTCCACAATTGACTGTCTAAAAACTGTTCATTCCTTTGGAAAGATCCATGAACGCAATAGCCAATACTTATTTGATTGTATGCAACAGAAACCTAGCTCACGAAAGGAGAGATTATACGCAGGCTCACTTGAAAAGCCAGAAGTATCTCTGGCTCAGGCGCAGGGGGTTCCAGGTGCTGGAACACAGTCATCAGAACCTGATCTCTGATTTCCCCTGGCCTGGCTTTCATCCTGGGCTGGATGTCTCCACAGGGCTCTCCCAACAGCCGCAGGTGTCAAAAGAGCTGCTAGTTCTGAGAAAAAGAAACCCCAACAAAAGTCCCGAGACTTCATCTCTTGTTCTAACTTGAATCAATCCCCACCCTTGAGCCAATCACATTGGCCAGAGACCTGGAACACTAAACTACAGAAAATTCCTCTTCTTCCCAACCTCCTGGTCCCTGATACCCAGGACCGACCCAGCCTGTGACCAATCACGATCCCCGCTGCTGACCATACAGGACTGGAAGCCCTTTGCTGGCCCAAAGCTTGACCTAGGGAGGCCAGTGACTATTTAGAAGAACCGGCAAACCCAAGGTTTCCGGCTCCTGTTGGAAAGCAAAGCCACCTTAAATTAACGGCGCGTGCACTGTGCTATTATGCTCAGGGTACGTGACACGTGGGAAGTGCTGACAATACAGTAGTGACTAAAAGGACATGTTTAAGACCCAAATCCTTATATTTCCACCTTGTCCTACACCCAAAAGAGAGCAATACTGGAATATACATTACCAATGTCTCCTCCGCCACACACCCGTCACGTGCTGCTCCAGTCAGAGGAAGAATGACGCATCTGCTTGGTGAGATCAAGGAGAACCAGGCAAATCCACCGGGCCACTTCTGCCAGCAAAGGAGTCCCTGAGCAGAGCATGGACATGTCTTGATAGTTCTGGCTTCATCTGGGGCTTGCTCTTCTCCTTCCCGTCCCCAACTGTGAGGGAGGTCTGCCTCTTGTTAGGGACATGTGGCTGGGTGTGTGAGTTCCGGCTGGAGAGCCAAGATCTTGCCGGCCAGTTTTCCAGAGAGCCTGATGCTGTGGGTAACAGAATCGACTCTTTGATCCCATTTAGCTGTTTAATTGGCTAAAACCAAGAGGGGAGAAAGCGTAAGTAATTAGGAACTCTACTCCTTCTAACACAACAGCGATGGTGGGGATGGTGATGACATGGACTCTCTTCCCAATCCCAGAAGCAGTGGGGAGCTAGGCCCCAGCAGTGGTTGTGGCCTCCTACTTTCCCTCTGCAGGAGAAACATCAGCCCAGAGTGTCCCCCTACTGGGGGCTGAACTTTGTCCTCAGCAGAGAACACAAAAATAATTGGAAAGCGCTGTCTCCGTCCTGCAGAAGTGCACCAGTCCCTTGAGCTTGGACGCCAAATCATACCAGAAGGCGGTATATCTGCCCAGGAAAGGAAGGAAGCAATTGGAACCCAGTTTTTAAAGGCAGTCTAGATTTATCCTTCCTCTTGACAACCTACAAAACCTTGGAGAATAGTCCCTACCTTTCTTTGGGTGATAAAACCAGACCCACTGTCCAAAAATCGGCTCTGAAGTAGTTCATTTCTCATCCTCACGTGACCTTCTTGAGAAACAAAAACTGCAGGCCAACAGTCTTAGTTGTAACTGTCTTCTGCTTCCGCTCTTTTACCAAGCAAGTGCTGTATTGTCTTCCCAGACCCAAGATGCTTCACTTATTTCGTGCAGTCTCTTGGAGGTACATCTCACCTGCAGGCTTTGTTCAACCCACGCCTCTGCTGTTTCACCAGCAAACCTCCATCTCAGCATGCTCCCAGAAAGGATTTTTAAGGCCAAATAGTTTGGCTTTTTTTTTTTCCATTCGGAAAGCCTCCCCATCGTTTGGACATTCATGAACTAAAATCCAAAGTCCTCAAGCAGTTACCTCACCCCCTAATCTGACTTTGGGAGTTCGTTGGCTCGGCTTCAAGCTGATTACAAACGACAGACAATCAGTCATCATGCCCCATCTGTGGGCAGGTGAGCCCAACCGCCCTGCGGGGCCAGATGCAAGTCAACACAGGATTGCATCACCTGCAGCTCTGAGTCTAAATCCCCGTGGGTAATACGGTGTGCTGATAACCCCACTTTCCATCTTGCAGTAGGAACTCAAGTGATTGCTGACAATTAACCCGATCCAAGAGACCCATATAAATCAATCACTACAGGGAAAAAAAAAAGTTCTTGATCTACGGTGGTAAATGTGTAGACAAAGGTCAGTAACCTGGGTGAGAATGTGGGGAGAAGTTGCTAGTGGAAGACCAGGAGCATTTCTGAAAATAGGATTTCCAGAGATCTTTGCGAGGAAATCTGCCTTCCTTCCGTGGGCCATTCTCGTCCTCGGGCCTATTCCCTTTGCTTGGCGTTTGATGTCCTCCTCCAGGTTCCTGGCTTAAGACTGTCCCCAGTTCCATGGGCTTATCATTTCCAAAGGGTCTTCTGGCTGCCAGGTCATTGGGCAGGCCGTGCCTCTGCCCAGAAGTCCCTCCCTTCCTCCTTGCTCCATACGACCCTTCTCTACCCCGCTGGAAACCTCCTCTCTGTCATTCAGATCTCAACCGAGACCTGCCTTGGTTCAAACGACCCTCTTGAACATCTCATCCTGCTCGAGGGGACCCTCAAGTGTTCTCCAATAGGGCCTGTACTCATTTCCCAGGACTGTGGTAACAAAATACCACAGACTGAGTGAGTGGCTCCAAGAACAGAAATGTATTGTCTCACAGTGCTGGAGCCTGGAGGTTCAAGACCAAGGCGTTGGCAGAGTCAATTCCCTCTGAGGCCTGCGAGGGAAGAATCAGTGCCCGGTCTCTCCTTGGCTTATAGATGGCGTCTTCTCGATGAGTCTCCTCCCATCTTCTCCTCTCCATGCACATCTCTGTGTCTAAATGTTCTCTTTTCAAAAGGACAACAGTCCTATTGGATTAAGACCCACTGTGATAACCTCCCTTTAACTTAATTACCTCTGTGAAGCCCTGTCTCCTAAGAAGGTCACATTCTGAGGTACTTCAACAGCTGAATTCGGGGAGGGCAAAACTCAACCCATAACAAGGCCCTTAGCACTTCCCACCTACCATAAAATATTAACTGGCCTCACTCCTTGTCCATCTCCCTCCCTGAGAACAGGACCAGCCTTCTATTCACCCCTCTCATCCCTGGCACAGGATAGGTTCTCAGTTCTGTTCGTGATGTCACTAGCCTGTCCCCACTCCTCTTTTTCTTTTATGTTGTAGTGCCCCTTGCTCCCGACAGCGTGGGCCCTGGTGGTGACAGAGATTTCTAAACTGCCTGTCGTGGGGAGCGGGGTGAGTGGGAGGGCCGCCTAGAGCCTGCCTGCTGTTGGCAGCTCCAACAACCTGGACACGGCTTCCCCATCTTCCTCACCCTCCAGGGACCCCCGCCATGGGGACGCGTGTCCCTCCTTGGCAAAGAGTGCATCAAGCTAATTCTCCGGCTCCATTTCTTAATCTAACTGGCGGTTCCAGGAATCCAGCCATGTGCTCTAATGGGCCCCTGTCATTAGAGGCTTGGCAAACGCTCACACTCCCGGGCTCCCCAAAGCCCTGGAGAGCTGGCCAAGGGCTGAGAGGCACCAAGGCCATTTTCAAAAACAAAACAGCTGCAGGATCACAGTCCGACATTTTTTTAAACCTGCATTTATTTAGTAAATAATGTATGTTAATGCAATGTATGCTATATTATGCAATAATTATGGAAACAACCTGATCCTCTTATCCCAGACTTCACTTGTCTTTTGCAGCTGCTCGGCAGAAATCCTACGTCCTCCTCCCGTCAAGGACTCCTCCTCCTGGGGTTCGTGAAAGTAGTCAATGTCGGAGGTCAGCCCCTGGTTGCCTCATTCCCTGCTGGACTGCCTGCCCTCCTCCCCGTCCCTCCCTTCTCACACCAAACCACCCACACTGGCCGCCATTCACAGACCGGAAAGACCTCCCTGACCACGCTGGCCTGCAGTGAGCCCCCGACTTGTCCAGTCACCTTGCCCCTTGTCATTTTTGGCCCTCGTTGACATACAAGGGCGGTGCAACGCCATCACTTCCCGTATCTGTCTCTTAAGCAGATCATAGACTTATTCTTTCTTTTCCAGGGCACCAGAACGGTGCTAGGGCCAAGCCAGAATTATTCTGACTTCGGTTGACTGCAACCTTAATGTCAAACCCAATCAGTGTTTGCTGCGGGGTGTGTGTATGTGTGAGGCAGAGGGAGGTGATTGATTGCAAAGGAACATGTGAGGATTGTCTGGGGTGACAGAAATGTTCTAATTCTTGACTGAAATGGTAGTCACAAAAATGTATACATTTTTCGAAACGCACCAAACTGTGCAATTAAAGTCTGTGTTTTGTTGTGCGTAAATTATACCTCAATAAAGTTGATTTTAGAAAAAAAACTCAAATGTCATCATAGTAACATATTGAAACCGGTTTCCCTCGTGTTTATGGCAACAGCAAGGCTCTAACCCCAACCTCAGCAGATCTCTTCTCTAACAATCAATTACTGTGATGGGGCTGGCCCATGATATTTGTCAGAATCTGGGCTTGTCAGCTGTAGCACACGCATCAATCCAAGAGAATGCTTTGGCCCCTGTATTATCAAGAAAACTGTGTCTTAACAATCGATTATTGAAATTCACATAAGACATGTTTTTATTTGCATAAAGCATCCCAGGGTCCAGCACCAGGGGCCTAGGTTCATGTCTGACAACCCCTGGGCTCTTGGAAGCATGTTTGGAATTTTCTGTTTCCCTTCACTATCAAATGAGGCTTCAGACTGGCCAATCTATGACACTTCTTTTAACTCTGCGGTTGAATAGCCAGACTGCACCGCTCCTGCGTACTGATAAAGTCACCACGTCACCGGAAAACTGGGTGCCCGTGACACCCACATACCCCTGACACCTGCCAGCCCTTTCACGGACCCACTCCTGTCTCCTGACTCTTTGATGAACTCTTCTTCCATCTCTTCGTGTTTCCTCAATTCTTTGCTCTTCAAGACTTTCTTGCCAGCTTCCTTATTATTCTGGCAACTCAGAGATGGGAAGTTTTGTGTAGGGCTTGTGAACTGTCAGTTCTCCAAGTAAACCTCCTCCTTTACAACGAGAGCTCATGTTTATTGAGTGCTCACTAGAGAATAGATACTGGGCTGACATCATTTGCTCTTCTCAACTCTGTGAGGTTAGTTTGATTATTGTTCCCATTTGGCAGAAAGAGAAACTGAGCCATGATTAAGTTAAAGAAGCTTGCCCAAGCTTACTCAGGGCCAAGCACGGTAAGCAGGATTGGGAGGGGAGAAGCTTGGGTCCCAGATGCATATGCTTGACCATGATACTATTCTGCTTCCCCAAACCCAAGGTACTCCAAGAAGATCATGTTTTCTTTTCTTCATTAAGAGGAAATGCAAGTTAACATGACAACCAAGAAGGAAACAGTCCTCCTAATACAAAACGGGTGGTAGGATGATTCCCCAGCTATTTTTTTTTTATGACTTTGCCTGAAGTCTTATGATTGCTGAAATCAGGGAAAGATTAATGTTGAAACCACAGTCACTGAGGGAGAAAGTGAGTGACATCCAAGGCAGACTTCCCCCATAACCCCACTGAAATTCCCACAGATGTCACAGAGCCATAGAAGCCTCCTTGGAGATTAACTGGCACACTTAAAGACAGAACAGCTCTAATTTAGAATGGCTACAGAAAGATATTTCTCAGATTATATCCTTCTGAACACAGTGTTTTGAGGGCATTACCATCTATTCCTTGAAGGAGAATTCAAGGTCAAATGAGTTTAAGAATGCTGGATCAAAGTTAAACACATCTCCTTGCTAGAGTGCACTTCAGAGCTTTTACAATGTCAAGTGACTTATGAATCTCCAAATGTGGTTGACCATGTTCCCTTTGGCCACAGGAAGTTGTTGTTGGTAGTGGTGATATATGTGTGTGTGGTGAGAATAAAATAGGGGTAGGTTGTTTTTGTCAAAGGTCTTTTAACATCTTTCGAAGAAAATCACAGAACAACATTTGGAAAAATGCTGATACAATGGCAGAAGACAAGGTGAAGATCCAGATAAACCAATATGGTAGCCAACCTCTGAGATGGCCCTTAGTGATTCTCGCTTCTTGGTAGCATCATCTTTGTATAGTCCCTTTCCACATATGGTTGACTGTATAACTAGCAGGATGTGGCAGAAATGATGGAGCATTTGAGGCTAAATCTCAAATGGCAGGTCAGCATCTTCCTTGTTCTCCCTTGGGTCATTCGTTCTAGGGGAAGCTGGCTGCCATGCCATGAAGAACTCAAGTTGCCATTTGCAAAGACCCAGGTGTGGTGAAGAACTAAAGTGCCTCACCAACGACCAGCACTGGTTTGCTGGTCGTGATAGTGCACCATCCTGGAAGCAGATCCTCCAGCCTTCCACCTGAAGTCAAGTCTTCAGAAGACTGCAGTCCCAGTTGTCACCATACCTCATGATACTCTATAAACCAGAGCCACCCAGCCAAGCCACTCCTTGGCTCACAGAAACTGTGTGAGATAATAAATGCCAATTGCTGTTTCAAGCCACTAAGTTTTGGAGTCATTTGTTATGCAGCAATAAATGACTAGTACAGTTAAGCAAGATTTCCACAATGTTTCAATGTAATGAGCCTGTGGGACATAGGTCACACTTTTTGAAGTAAAGAGTAATGGACTTCTGCCCCAATCACTGGGACAAAAGTCTGGAAAACCTAGAACCAACCCCTCCCCAACTTTCCAAACCCTGTCTTGTCCTTCAGCAAAATAAAACAAAAACCATTTCATTTGAGAAGTTTCCTTCAATGAACAGGAAGACTATTGGCAATTGGCACTAACATATGGCTCCCATGATCTCATTTTCACCCACTGTGTTTTCCTTTAGCTAATGTAAAAAGTTAGCTTGCATCACAATGTAGCAATACAAAGAGAACAGCATGATGTTATCTGCAATAACTGTTTGCTTGTCTTTGACTGTATACCTCTAGCTACAAGGATAAGTAGAACACGTGGAACAAAAGTTCTCATTTTACTTAAGAGTTGTGCTTATGGGTTGGGCTCTGTGGCTCAGCCTATTATCCCAGCACTTCGGGAGGCCGAGGCAAGTGGATTGCCTGAGCCCACCTGGACAACTTGGCGAGACCTCATCTCTACAATAAATCAAAAATTAGCCAAGCATGGTAGTGCATGCCTGTGGTTCCGGCTACTTGGAAGGTTGAGGCAGTAGGATCGCCAGAGCCCGGCAGGTCGAGGCTGAGGCGCTGTGAGCATGCCACAGCACTCCAGTGAGCGACAGAGTGAGACTCCATCTCAAAAAAAAAAAAGAGTTGTGCTTATGGAAAAGTAACAGTGGCGCCCAGGGCATCACTTTGCACAGCCATCAGCTTTATCCTATGCCCTGAGAGCCAACGAAATCCTATAAAGAAGGGAATCTCAGCAAAAGATCATATTCTGTTAATATTTTGATGTTTGCTTTGCTACAATAAGGTTTTTGCTGGATCATAAGAGAAGTCTTGAGCTACTGTCTACAAGAGAAGGGTATGTGGCATGAAAGGATAAAGATATAGCACTAAATCATATTCATAACACCAACGTGATGCGTGTTCTGAATTTTCTTGAAAATAGTAATTTTTTAAAAGATAAGTCTTAAATAGGCAAAGAGGGTCACAAACTCCCAAGTTGAGTTAAGGAGGCTACATTTTCCTGAGCCTTGGGACAAAGATAATAAAATAGTGCTTCTGTGGAGTCCCTTTCTTGGAAAAAGAGCTCATAAAATTTTATCATACATATATTTGCTCTACTAATGTAATCATTTCATCTTCCTTCTGCTTTTTCGAAGGCATCTTTACTACCATGTGGCGGGGACCCCAGACTAATTGTGTTTACAGACAGCATCAAGATCTTCTGGAAAGTCCTGATTTTCTGAGGGAACGCAACAGTGAAAAACACCACATGATTTTTCCCTTTATCAAAAAAAGCATTCTTCGGGCTTAATGGGATTGTAACCAGTGTCCCCATGAAGCAACGAGCTTGCAGTGCTGATTAACCTTATCTGCTGTCTCCTCGTTCATTGTCTCCGGCACACAGGCTGCCGTGGGAGAGTAAACACTCCCTAGACCTTACCTTTTCACCTCTTTCTAATCTTCCTTTAGGGGCTCCTAGCAACTGTCCTGCCTCAAGAACTCAGGTGAAAAGTGGAAGGGTGTAAACTCAGACAAAGCAATTAGGTCTTCTGACCAACATCAACCGAGAGAAAGAAAGTCAGAGGCTTCATTGTGGAATTTTTGTCAAAAAAGTTAAGCTGCCTTTTGGGGCACTGGACAACTGTACCAGGGAGGACACAGCCTCCGGGCAAAGTGTGTCCACCCTCACGTGTCTCCTTGTTTTTCTGTTTTGCCCAGGGAAGTGCAGAGCAGAGCGCTCCCATCTTTGAGTAGGGCGTTGGGGTTTGCAAAAGAGGAAGGTGCAGGGCAGGCAAGTCATCCTGCCGGTGAGGGCAGGGTGGTGCCTAGGGTCCTGCCCTGCATTCAAACCCAGAGGCCAGTGTTGCCTGGCTCCCAGCTGCCTTTCCCACAAGAGGTGCCTCTTTGTCGGCATCCAGATTTTATCCTTTTAACAGTTAATGAAAAGAGAGAAAAGATACAATTACCAGCAGTTTAGGGGCCAAGAGAGCATTTCCAAAGCCAATGCTCACATGTCTGTAGTCATTATTCTCCAGTTCTCGATCCTGACAGAGCTGGTTAGAGCTCTTGATCTGAGTGGAATTCCATATCCACATCTCCCCCAAACCCCACTTTTGATGGAAGCCCAAAAGGCTTGATATATGATTGAATGAATGGCTCGGTGGATGAATGAATGAATAATTTTTCTCATAGAGTCTATCATTCTATCCTCAGAACAATCCGGTTAGACACACAAGTCAGGTACAGTCTCTCTCCCCTTTGAACAGATATGCAGACTGAGGTGCAGAAGGACCTAATGGCATCCCAAGGTTACGTGAAGAATGAGTAACATCAGATTAGAACTCATAACTGCTCTTTCCACCCTGGTGGGAAAGATGAGACACAAGGTAAGTGGATACTCCTCAAACCATGTCTTGATTATGACCGTGCTCAGTTGAGTCATTTAATGGATAAATAACTAGGCTGCTTCCAGGGCTTAGGGTGGTTCCAATACCCTCCCACCCTGCTCGGTCCACACATTCCCATTGCTCCCAGGCTTTTGCAGGGGATAAGGAGGGTGAGGCTCTAAGACATGAGGCAGAAATGGGCCACCTAGCTTCTGAACAAAGAGACGTGGATTGAAGAAGACACCAGGCACTAGCCAGTGAGTACATTCCGGGGCACTTGACACCACTGAATTGGGATTTCTCTTCTCCCCCCATTCCTAAGCCTTGGGACAACCTCTGCTCTTCCGACTTTGACCAAATATTAATCTCTGTTAAAATGCACCCCCCCCATACACACAAGAACCAACATTTAAACCTCTTGAAAGCTTCACCTTAGAAGGAATGAGCTTTCAACCCTTGTCTCATGGCATATACTAACGTTGGTTAGAACAGAGCGAAGGACAGATTCCTGCCCTGGTGTTCGAGGGATCGCCAAACACATGACACGGATGCTAGACTGATGAGGTTGATAGCAATTTACTATTCACATATCCTCACAGCCCAGAAGAGGAAGATATCACACGCAGGACCACACAGGGCTGCCAAGCGAACCGGCAGGGGATGTGGGAGGCAAACTTTATAGTAACAGGAGCGTGAGATGCCCCTTGGTTCCCACAGGAGGATGGGATTGTCTTGATGGAATAATGTTGCAGGCCGGCGGGGACATGAAACACATTAGGTTGAGGACCAGGTAGGGTGCGGTTAGCCCAGCATGAGGGGAACTGGCTGACTGGAAGGAAGTCTTTCCTGCTGGGTGGGGGGCATATCTGGAGAGAGCAGGGTGATTCACAGTTGAGTCTTTGGGGCCAGTGAGGATTCAAGATGGCAGGGGACCACAGGGAGTTTCAGGCCTTATGGTGCAAAGTGAGATCCAGGGTAGGAGCTGGAGAATAAAAGAGGGAGGAAAGGAGACACCATGTGGCCCGAGATGGACCCATCCTCCCAAGATGAGTGACAGCATCCCTCATACAAGTCTGTCAGTGGCAGCCCATCCATGCTGTGGAACCTTCACAGCGATCAGGGAGGTTTTCGGTAAAAAGAACTACCATGCCACGGAACACTATTCCCAATATAGGGTGGAGTGACACAGGCCAGGAACTGAAACGCCTATAGTGTAAGATCTCAGTCAAACGCTAAAATGACCAGGTAAGCCCAATACGTTGCCGCTAGCAATCTCCTCTGAGTGGTGGAATTATGAGTTATCGATTTTCCCTAGTTTCCATGAGCATTACTTTTTTAGACATGTAGAAAACAAAAAGTGAATCTGCAAGTCAAAATTGCCATAATCCTGACCTTATCATTGTTCCCAAATTTATCTGCACCAGGGATCTGTATTTTTTCACATGGCTTCAAATGCTGCCTAGCTGCTATACTTTTTAGCCTGAATTACAGACTTTCTTTAGCATTTCTTGTAGGGCAGATCTAGTGGTAACAAACTCTTAGCATTACTTTTTTGATGCATCAGGGCAATAATATTTGGGGGAAAGCAAACAGAGACGAGAGACTTAACTGTCCCAGCTGTATGGAGGTAACTTGAGGAGTAAAAAAGCCAGTTCTATAAGAGGCTTCTTCACCAGAAACCCTTAAAATGGTGTCTAGAAAACAAGAACAACCATGCCCAAGGAGCCATAGAGTAGAACCTACCCAGTTCTCAGCAACTAGAGAGAATGCGGCAACAGCTTTGCACTTACTCCCTGTGAGACACTGGTAAGTCGCTTCCTTTCCAGGTTACTGTTTCTTCAGGAAAGGGGGTTGAATGCAGGTGAAGGATTGCACACCCAGGTGCCTTCGGCATCTGAGCGCATCACAAGGGAGCGAGGCAGCCGCCAAGCACAAGGAGGCAGCGAGAGGACAGCCATCTCTACATGGTTCCCATTTGGGAATGAAGCCCAGAGTTGGAAATTTCCCAAATTTTATTTTTATTTGTAATCTCCCAATTTTAAATATTGGCAGCAAACTCAGCATAAAACAAACAAACCAAGAAACAAACAAAAAGACATGTTCACAGTCGGTCCCATTTGGCCACCGGTTCACAACATCCAGATTATGGGATCTCTGGAGTCTCTTCCAGTTCTGGAACTTTCCAGTTCAGTGGAGAAGGTTTGCTTCTCCTCCTCTTATGCGGCACGGACGCTAGAAAGGGTCAGACCTGGGTGCTTTCTGTCTTTGAGGCAGCACGGCCCGAAGGCTGGGACCGACATCGGGTGACGGACATTCTCAGGCTGACAGATGCTTCCTTAACTCCATGGCGAGCCCTCAGCTGGGCTCCCCCTCCCATGTTTAATGTGGCTGTCCTACGGTGGGCTCCCATCTTGAGGAGGGTGGCCGTGTCAGCCGATGACCTTTGTCACACCCCAGTGCCCTCAGGTATGTAAATTAGGAGCATCTCCTTCCAAACTGGACAGATGAGATGTACCACTACACTCGCATGTCACAAAGCAGATAGGGCCTCCGTTATAGCAGAAGGTGAGATTCTGGAAATATTTTGTAAAAAACAAAAAAAAAGGTGTGTGAGTATGAGAAGGGTCATCAGATAATATCAGCTTTTACAGATTGGGGTTGCTCAGAGGGAGTCTATAAAATGCTCTTCACAGAGGCTCAAAAGGAGTATTGATTTTTTTAGGAGCAGAAGGGGTCGAAATTACATGCCTTGAACAACAGCAGCCACTGCTCTGCCACTCTGGACCTTTCTAACAAAGAACGAAGTCGGGAAAGGCAGGAAGATAGAACCAGGAAGTGGGACAAAGAGGGAAGCGTTGTCTGCTCCCAGCAAACCTTTCTCTTGCCACGGCACTGAGACAAGGTGCAACTCTTCAGCAAAACCAGAACCAGGCTTCCATGGGGGCTGCCGTAGTTGACAGCTGCCTCCGTGGACCCACGTGGTGTCTGCACGAAGGCAGTGGGGAAGGTCGCCACGGGGCAGTCTGTGGCCTGATGGCACTGGCAGCCAAAGATTTTCCAGGTCGATTCACCTGCCCCTGCCAGGACATGAAATGCCCAGGAGGTACCAGACGTTTTCATGGTCCAGCAAGATCGCGATGAAATCGATATTGCAGGATCCTGATGCCATGGCCCTGTGTATCCAGAATGTGGATGCTCGCTGGTGCCTTCTGCTCTGAAAGGACAGGCAAAGCTAAGGGAGGAAGGGATGGCTCTCGTGCTATTACAAAAGATGACCCAGCACCAATGTCCACCACATGGGCCCGGGAGAGGTTCCTGGCCCAAAGGGTGTGGGAAGGCTTCCTCAGGAAGGAAGAAGGATGTATAAATCAGAAGATCATTTTCCTGGGGACTGCAGCCAAAGAGACATCGGGATAAGCTAAACAGGCAAAGCTCTGGAGGGTAACAAAATAGCAGACAAGCAAGAAATGGCATCTTAATTCTTGCCACTTCACGGAAGTAAGGACACCCTGTTTTTGGGGGGGGTTCTTTTTTCTTTTTGAGTTGGCCCAGGCTGGAGTGCCATGGCACACTCACGGCCACCCCAGCGTCAACCTGCTGGGCTCCGGGGATCCTTCTGCCTCAGCCTTCCAAATAGCTGGAACTACATGCATGCACTACCATGCCCAGCTAATTTTTGATTGATTGTAGAGATGAGGTCTCACCAAGGTGCCTGGGCTGACCTTGAACCCGCAGGCTCGGGCAATCTACTTGCCTTGGCCTCCCAAATTGCTGGGATGACAGGCTGAGCCACTGACCCTGGCCAGGACATCCTGTTCTTTAGCTCCTCCCATCCAGGTTCTGTCTAGTTAAAACTAGATCCAATTTACCTAAAAAGGATTGAAATATTAGCTACCAAACCCAAAGTGTGAGGCTCCGGGAAAGCTGGTCTGGAGAGACCTCAGGGCATCCTGCCTGCCACCCCAGTTTGAACTGTCATTCCCAGGTCTGGGTGGAAATGTTGAGAATTGGAAGAGGGGGCATGACGTAGTGGAGGTGGGAAGGATTAGGGGAGGGCAAGAAAGATGGGCCATGCTGCCTGTGTTTCCATGGAGTGATCCCGCCTCTGGAAAACATGGCCTCACAAATCCGCACTCCAGCTCATCTCACCAGACACCCTTGAGGAGGTAGAATCAGACCACGAGGTCACTCCACGACTGCTCCACTATATCGAAATGTGAGGGAAAGGGAGGTGAATGTTCCCCCATCCCGCCCACACAGCAGAGCACGGCAGGGCTGGTTGAGGCGTCAGAGATGACTGAAAAGGGCTGTATGGTAAAGGAAGACACCAGCTTAGAACAGAGTGGCGTCGGCAGACAAGGGGCTGTGGGTCTTCCAGGCTGCCTCCTGGTGAATGAAGTCAGCCAGCCGGGTGACACTGCCACGCGGGGGCAGCCAAGAGCATTAGGGTCTAAAGAGCTGGGAAAGATTCAAGAAGAGGGAAGCCACAAAAGACAGGCAGCACGGATGGCTGTGGTTGCACAAAGAACCTTCTGTCCCCCCTTTGAAAGCCCACAGTCAAACTCCTTGTGAGCGCCTCGGTGGTTCTTTTTCCAAAGCCTCAGAATCCAAGCCTGCCATCTAGACAGGGGGCAGCGGATGTAGATAGGAGAAAGCTACTGGCAGCAGGTCAGAGCCCAGAACTGGTAAAACTCGAAGGCCAATCTGAGGCGGCCAATGGCCAGGGAGTCTGTACACGCAGAATGACTGAGGCAACGAGGACAGAGGTGGGATCGCAGACTCAATGCCTACAGGAAAGAATGGGTGGGAAGGCTCTAAGAGTGAGAACAGCCAGTCCCCATGTGGTGGCTGCAAGGTGAAAAGTCTGAGCCGAAAGCCAGTTCCCCACACAACGAGCTCCCAAGAATGTTCAAATATCTCTCTTTCAGTAGACATATTTGGAACACTGAGGTAGAGTGTTAGGGGCGCAATTCGGGCAAGATCTGGCCAATATGGTAGACATCATCCCAGGCACTTGCCGAGGTGGAGTCCGAGGAAGGGTGGTCTACCTCAGGGGGCTGAAGGAGAAGGTGCCCCCAACTTAAGCAGCCATCTCAGCTTTCCTGTCCTAGGATCCTGTGAGAGTGGAGAGTCTCCCAGCCTGAACATTAAGGGAAATGAGAAGGCCCAAGATGGCGACTCAGTTCAAAGATGGAGTAAGATTCAGGTGCAAGGTGAGACTTTCGGGAAGCTTCTATACAACGATAAATCTACCCATCCGCATTTCTCAACTTTGCAGAAGCCGTCAGTCAAATTCCCTTGCCAAGACCCTCTTTCTCTGGGTATGCACTTCCCCACCCTTCCCTAACCATCCCTTTAGACTCAAGCCTGAACTGGGGCTAAGATCTGTGTAAAGATAACTATTAGCAAAGTCCATTAATTAAGGTTAGGTTTACACTTCTGTTACCAACCCATAGTAGCCTTTCATTAACAAAGTGCTCCTTCTTTTGCCCTGGTCAATAACACCCATCGCTGAAAGATGAAGGGCTTCCGGCTCACGTAGTTGTTCCAGGTTGCTCGGGTCTCATGTTGGTGCCTAACTCTCAGCCAATGTTTCCGAACAACCTGACTCTCAGGAAGGCTGAGGACTTACTGGGGGCAATAAATGGCTTCTGTGACAATGGCCCCACAGACAGTTTGCTAAGAAAAGATTTCACTAATGGCCCGGCTGGTTTATGGGGATTAGACTAATCTTTCCCACCAGCAATTCTGTCTCCTTGGTCTACCTGGGCTCCTCTAGGCAGCCACCACCCTCCTGAGCAAACACTGGCCACAGGAAGGAAGGACGCCTAGAAGGGCTCGGTCATGTTTGAAAATTGAACATTGTGAAGACCTGCTTATCCTGCAAAAGGTCCCCTGTGGAAAAGGTGGGAAACGGGGCTTTGCCCTCTTTTGGAAATCCAAAACGTCACTCTGGGTTTATCCACTCAACAACGGAGTGAGATTCTACAAGAGAAAAGAACTTAACGATGCCGCAGAGCTGGGGCAAGAGGCCAGGTCAGACTCCTGTACTCCCGGGCTTATCTTCAGCGCACTGTGTGTTCTTACAACATGGAAGCCAGCCGTGGAGAGTACCGACCCTTCAGCAACTCATGGAACCTAAAACCAAGGCCGCACATAGCTCGGCCAGAAAAAGCCTAGAAGTTGTGGGGGAAAGCTACACTGGGCCTCAGGACTGTAAATGCTCTAAAAAGGTGCAGAGTTTCATGAATGTTTCTTCCCCAACCTCAAAATGACCCAGTGATCCATTTGACAAATGAAGAGACTAAGGTTCAGAGAAGTTAAAAGGCTTGACCAAGGACTTGCAGCTAAATATATGACTAAAATAAAGATCTTGGGACCCGCCCTCAGGCCAGGGATGCCTCTCTGTCCTCCCACATCCCATTAGTTCATCTCATAGCACACGTTTCTGTTCCTTGCCACCTTGAGAAAAAATGTATGCACATTGTTTTAAAAAGGCAGGGAGGAGCCGGGCTCGGTGGCTCAGCCTGTCATCCCGTGCCTTGGGAGGCTGAGGTGAGTGGATTGCCTGAGCCCGCGGGTTCAAGACCCGCCTAGGCAACTTGGCGAGACCTCATCTCTACAATAAATCAAAAAAAATTAGCCGGGCGTGGTAGCGCGCGCCTGTAGTTCCAGCTACTCGGAAGGCAGAGGCGGAAGGATCGCCGGAGCCCAGCAGGTCGAGGCTGCGGTGGCCAGGAGCGGCCACTGCATTCCAGTCTGGGCAACGGAGTGAGACTCCAACTCAAAAAAAAAAAAAAAAAAAGGCAGGGAGGGAGCGTCCCAGTAGTCCCACTTCTAGGAAGTTATCCTGCTGATACATTCTCACATCTGCGAAGCACTGTGTGTACCACATTATACACTGCAGCATTTTTTTGCAATAACTAATGACTGGAAACAACCTACATGTCCATCAATAGGAAATTATTGACATAAATTACAGTATATCCATGCAGTAGAATACTATGAAGCTCTTAAAAAGAACGAAGCGTCTACAATGAAGTGTATGTACTGATATGAAAGATCTACAAGATACAATAAGCAAGATACACAACAGTATGTGTGTGTGTGTTATACTGTCAATGTTGCAATGTGCACATGTATGCATGTATGCGTGTTTGCCTATAGAGAATAATTTTAGAAGAGTGTCTGGACACAGTGATTACCTTTTGGGTGCCAATGTTTGCAGTAGTAGGTCCTCACGGAGGACTTGTTATTGGAGGGACAACATCACCCTAGCCAATGCCAGCTTTCCACCAAGCGTGAAGCAGAAGTCTACGTATCCAGTTTTCATATTTCCCAGCATTGACACCAGGGCCCAAGTCAAGATTCCTGGGCTAAATGGAGTGAATTTCCTTCTGTAACAAACATCTATGTAGCCTGGCACATTCAACTGGGTTACAGCAAAGCACAGGAATCCCAGCCTCTGGGGCCAGAGCACTCAGTTCAGAACGCCAGGAGGAAAGACTCACCAGTCCCGTGTGCATCCCGCGGGAATACTTAAAATGTTTCCTGGACACCGTCTACCAGAAAGTAATGTTCTCTTCAGAAAGAAAAAATACTGAAAAGTAGCCTAGACAAAGATGCCAGTATGAAAGCAGACTGCTTTCCCAAAAGCACAGGAGAGAGCCAAAAGCTGAAGCACCTTTTTTTAAGTTGCAAAGTTTTAACAAAGACACATAGGCCGAGGCTGGCAAGGTCACTCCCTTCCCGGGCCTCGCCTGGACAGCTTTCCTGCTCTGCCCTCTTCTTCCTGTGGGTCCCATCTCTCTCTTCTCCAAGATGACATCTAGGTAAGAATTGAATACAGAGAACATACTAGAGGGTGGACATGTGATCACAATCCAATGGTTTATATTTTCCAAGAGTTGCATGTCGTGTTAGGTACTAGTAGTAGCCCATACCTACATGGCACTCACCAGGCTCCGGGCACAATCCTAAGCATTTTTCTCCAAACTAACCTATTTCGTCTTCCTGGCAACTCAAGGAGTCAGTATTATGATTGTCTTTACAGATGAGGAAACTGCCATCAATTACTTTCCCTGGGTCCACATTTAAAAAGTGGTGGAGCCAGAATTTAAACATAGAGGGCCTGGCCCTAGAATCCGTGCTTTTAACCACAAGGCAGAGACCAGAGGGAGGATTTAAGGGGCTGAGACAAGGCAACAAAGAGATGGTTTATACTCCCGGCAGCACAGCGGTCACAGCTGACAATTCCACCCCCACCCCACCCTCAAACACACAGAAGCGCTGGATAAAAAATTACCAAAAAAATGTTGTAAATTTATGACCAATTTCAAAAGAAAGAAAGAAAACTCCCCTGGTGCCGGAACATAAAAAAGGCCTCACAACAGGACCAAAATTACCTACACTTTGGCCTCAGTGGCTGGCGCAGAAACAACATACGTGGCCTGCAAACCAGGTTTGCCTAATGCAGGGAGCAGACTCGAGACCTGCCTCTACCCAGACCCTTAGAAAACTTGCCTCCTCCATTGAAGAAGGCTGGAGTGTCTGTCCCTGTGGTTCAAGGAAGTGGCAAAGAGACATATCTTCTACCTGGGTACTAGAGGAAAATCTCTCTTGCATGACATCGACATCCCAAGATTGCACTTTCTGTAGAGGTGAAGTCCGAATGTACACCATAGCCTAACTCCAAGCTAAGGTTTCTAAATAAACCATTCACAAACCTATGAGCCCCTGGTGCTCTTGGCAGAAGCCAACACAAAACATCTCTGTCTATAACCCTCACCGCCAGGATAAGGGGGTTTCTGCAGGAAAAACAACCTCCACGGAGGAGAAGTCCAAGTGTCAGACAATGTGAGGACAGGGCCCACCCGAGGAGGGCAGCCAACAGCGCTCCTGGGGCCCCCCCTCCCGGCTTTGTTTCTCTTCAGCAGACTCATATTTGCTATTTTCCATCTGTCTCCCTCACTAGTATTTAAGCTAAGTGTTGAGATTCTGCTTTTCATTGCTCTGTCCTCAAGGCCTAGAAAAGTGGCAGGTACATACCAGGCATCCAATAAATATTGATTGGGCGTTGATAAAAACAATAATACGTGTTGTTTATGGCTATGTCACAGATAACGTATGAAACCTAGGTAGGAAAGGAGTCCAGCAATACCAGGAGAGAGGCTCCCCCTGAGAGGGAAGAGAAGGCAAAGGATGGGGCCGGGGCGATGGCGTTTTTCAAATCCATCTGCAACGGCTTATTTCCTTAAAAAATGATCTGAAGCCTCATGGTCAAACATTAACATTTGTTATATCTGGGTGCTGGGTACAGTATCCTCTGTGATTTTCTGCGTTTGGAGTATTTAATTTGAAAGGAAAATAAATAAAGGACGGTATTTGCAGATTGAAGGGGCCTCTGACCCCACCATGGGGCCTGGAGGCTGCCCTGATCCCACATACACATTAGTGCAACAGCCCGGGGAAGCCCAGTTTGCATCCAGACCTTTTGACGGCAGAGATGGGCAGCGGAGGAGGGGGCGGGGCTGGACCCACAGCTTCCCACGACAATCCCCACAGTGAATGACTGGATCAGGGTGGGGCCGCACCTCAGGGCGCGACTAGGAAGGAGCGGGGTAGCGTCCACTCCTACTTTGGGATTTATGGAAATGACCCCTCACAGACCTCTCTGCAAGACTGCTGCACTCCGATTGACGATGCCAGCTAGGGGACCCTGCAGTTAGGAATTTCTGTAGGGTGGGCACCCCCAGGGTGGCTGCAGGATCTGCCCACCGGGTGGAGCCGGGACCTGGATCCCGCCTTGGGCGGCCGGATAAACGCACTCCCCTACCGGGCGCCTCTGCAGGCCAGGGTTGCCGCAGGCCAGGGGCTGCGGTCATGCACTGACCCTGCCTTCCAGAAGCACCGGAAGGGCTGGAGGGGGATGGGGGTGCTCGAGCCCTAAGCCTGCGGATTTCGGGAAGGAAGTGGGAGGAGGTCACGGAACCTCTTCTTTTCTGGCTGCACAAAGGATCACTCCCAGGGCAGCCGCAGCCAGCATGGAGGAAGCCCAGGCGTCTTCTCTCTGGCCATGCCCGCCACCCCTCCCCAAAGTGGGCCACAAGAATAGAGCCCATCCGCTGTGGGGATCCGTCTGGCCTTCAAATGATTCTGCAAGTGATCACAGACCTGCCGGCTAAGCAGCCAAGTGAAACTTTGCTGTGTGCTGGTACTTAACCACCTGGCCCAGGAGGAACAGGACAGTCTGAGGGGCTCTGTCCGATAAAACCCAAGCCACAAATGTCGGCCACATATGTCATTTTAGTTCTAGTAGCCACATTAACATAAATACAAAGAAACAAGTAAAATTTTGTTTGAGGTTTACAGAAAAGTTGAACAGGAAGTACAGAGTTCCCCTACAGCACCCCCAACACACACACACACACACACACACACACACACACACACACACACTTTCCCCTATTAGCGTGGTCCACTTGTTACAACCGATGAACCGATACTGATACGCTATTATTAACTAAAGCCCATAACGTACATTAGGGCTCACTCCCTGTGTCCTGCAGTTCTACGGGTATTGGCAAATGTATAAATGACATGTGTTGCCATTACAGTCCCACACAGAGTCGTTTCCCTGCCCTAAAAATCCCAGTTCCCCACCTATCCGTTCCTCTTTTCTTTCCTTCCCCCACCTCCTGGCAACCACCGATCTTTTTACTGTCTCCACATTTTGCCTTTTCCAGGAAGTTCCATAATCAGGGTTTTACAGTATACAACCTTGTCAGATTGGCTTCTTTCACTTAGCAATATGCATTAAACATTCCTCCTTTTCTTTTCTTTTTTGAACAAGATAAGGTCTTGCTATGTTGCCCAAGTGGGTCTCGAATCCCTGGTCTCAAGCAGCCCTCCCACTTCGGCCTCCCAAATTCTGAGCCGCTGTGCCCGGCCCTGTATGTCTTTTTCATGGCCTGAGAGCTCATTTCTTTTTGGTGCTGAATAATATTCCATTGTATGAGTGCCTCCCACTTCCTTATCCGTTCACCTATGGAAGGACATCTTGGTTGTAAAATTAATATATATTTTTAACTCAATATAGTCAACATATCATTTCAACATACAATCCATATTTTAAAATCATTGAGATATTTTTACATTCCTCTTACATACTTGGTCTTCAAAATCCAGTGTGTCTTTTATATGTATAGCCCATCTTAACTTGGCCTGCCACCATTCAAGTGCCTGATAGCCCCAAGTGGCTACTGTATTAGCCATCACAGATCTAAAGAATATATAGCCCCAACCTTGGGGAGTTTATAATTTCATCAGAAGAGACAGAATACCTCCCCTTCTCACCTCCTCTTCTCACCTCAATGACTTGCAAATTGCATGCATCCCTCTCACACATACACAAATATGTTCACAATATTGCTCATGTTTGCTTGGACTTTGTTTTACCCTTCTCCAAAGAAAATATTTTTTTATAACAGTTTTTTGTGATAGGCCCTAGACCCACCCCCTCACCCAAAATCTGAACCGTAATGTGACATCTAAGGTAGCTGCTTAAATCACAATTGAATGACCCAGCAAATAATGCCTTCATGTACCTATTGGAATCTTCCACACTCTTCTTAAAGATTTTTCAGGTTGGGCTCAATGGCTCATGCCTATAATCCCAACACTTTGGGGGGCGAAGAAGGAGGATCGCTTGAGCTCAGGAGTTCGAGACCAGCCAGAGCAACACAGCGAGACCTTGTCTCCACAAAAAATTTAAAAATTAGCCAGGCATGGTAGTGCATGCCCATAGTCTCAGCTGCTCAAGAAGATGCGGCGGAAGGATCACCTGAGTCCAGGAGGTTGGGGCTGTGGTGATCTGTGATGGTGCCAGTGCACTCCAGCCTCGGTGGCAGAATGAGATTCTGACTCAAAAAAAAATTTTTTTAACATTACAATGTGTTTTATTCAATAGGTACTAATTAGATATCCAGTGCGGCAATTTTCAAAGAGACCCTGGGAGTTCCTGAGATGCTTTCAGGGTCCACAGGGTCAAAACTCTAAACCGTAGCCATAATAATACCAAACCGAATGTGCCTATCTCATTCCTGTTCTCTCTTGAGTGTACAGTGGAGTTTTCCAGAGGCTGCATGGCGGATGTTGATGCAAGATGTAATACAGAAACAGACACGGAAACTTAGGTTTCTGCTGTTACGCCAGAATTTAAAGAGATTTAGAAAAATATAAATTAATGCCACTCTTCTCGCTAAGTTTAAATAAAATCACCCACTGTGTGACACTGTTTTGTGTCAACAAGTACTGCTGTTTTTCATTAAGACATTTGTTTTCATATCTAATGTGTTTTTATTGCTGTTTTAAATAAATTAATATACATTTTGAATTTTTCTTAGTTTTAATTTCTAATGTAGTAAACGTTAGCTATAACCCCATGAACAAATCCCTTTGAAGTCTTCAGTCCTTTTTAAGAACGTAGAAGGGCCCTGAGATCAAAAAGTGAGTACCAGGTTCCATGCTAAGCTCTGAAGATGCCAAGGTGAATGCGTAGCTCGAGTTCCAATGAGGCAAGTCCTATGAGAGGCCTGGGAGTCCCCTCCTGATGACGCTCTCTCTCTGCGTGGCTTGCTGTGACTTTGTCTGAGAAATCACTGACATTATATAACATGAATAAAAGCCTCCTGCCTTAGGAAGCCAACAGCTAGGAAACCATGCAACTTACCGTCCAAACCAGAATACCTTATTAAAGTCAAAAGGAACATGTCTTCCAGCTTATGCTGGGGCGACAATCATCTTGTGGCAGTCCCTCCAGAGAACTGTATGTGTGCTCTTGAGAACAACGGGCGGCCAGGCACAGTGCCTCACACCTGCAACCCCAGCATTTTGTGAGGCCGAGGCGGGAGGATAGCTGGAGGCCAGGAGTTCGAGATCAGCCCAGGCTATGTAACAAGACTTTATCACTACAAAAAAAAATAGCTGGATACGGTGGCACCCACCAATGGTTCCAGCTGTTCGGGAGGCTGAGGCAGAAGGATTGTCTGAGCCCAGGAGGTCGAGGCTGCAGTGAGCCGTGATCGTACCACTGCACTCCAGCCTGGGCCACAGAGTGAGACTCCAATCCCCGCCCCCCCAAAAAAGAAAAGAAAGTCGCTGGAGATACAGGATGGAGAAGTCTCCATGAATAGGAAGAAACATGGCTGCTATGCGTATGTGGGTGAGGGTCCTGAGTATCTCCAGAGCAAGGGTGAGGACCTGAGAGGTGGACAGCTGGGGTGGGACCCAGAGAGGGGAGTTCCAACCAGAGGGCCTGAGTGGAGATAAGGAGGAGGACACCTCCTTAAACATACTTGGCATTGCCAGTGTCAGGCCCCCTCAACCTTGCGTTAGCTGGGCTCTTTCCAGCCGAGTGTCCTTTACTAAAGTTGAAATAAGAACACACAAAAAATGTTTCTGGGTTACACAGGGAGAGAATAACGGATAAGGTAAGGTTCATTCTAGAAGACTCTTTGTAAGCACAAGGCGAACAGAAAAGCACTCTGGTAACGTGGACTTGATCCCCTCGTGACCTTCTGAGAGGAAGAAGGTAAGTCTATCCCATTGAGTTTTTATTTCATTTCCTGGCAAGTTTCTGAATTAACTTCTTAGATCCCCTGGTGAGTGGAGTTTTAGAAATGTCACATTTTTTTTTTATTGAACAAACGAGCATTCAAGAAGCAAGTGAGAGCCAGGTGCAGTGGTTCACACCTGCAATCCCAGCACTTTGGGAGGCTGATGTGGAAGGCTCCCTTGAGTCCAGGAGTTCGAACCCAGCCTGGGCAACATAGCAAGACCCCATCTCTACAAAAAAAAAATAATCAAAAAAGATGAGCCAGGTATAGTGGTGCTTGCCTGTAGTCCCAGCTACTTGGGAGGCTGAGGCGGAAGAATCACCTGAGCCCATGAGGTCGAGGCCGCTGTCAGCCATGATTATGCCACTGCACTCCGGTCTGGGTGACAGAGTGAGACCTTGACTCAAAAAAGAAAAGAAAGAAAGAAAGAAGCACCATAACCGTGTTAGTCCTGGAAAGTTGACAGCTCTGATGGACAATACAGATGACGTCACATCCCACAAGCTAGCATCATCGGCATGGGCACCTGCATCATTTAAATGAGGCATGCAGATGAGCCCAAAGCCCGGCCGCCTGCTGCTTACTGAACGTACATACCCTGTTCCCAGAGATGCAATGCCTCAGGGAGGCTGGGAGCACTTAGACATCCTGTCCCGAGGCCTGGCCGGCTCTAACACCTGGGATCTAAGCCCAGCTCAGTCCTTGGTTAGCTGTGGGCTTTGACTTTTCACTTCTATTTTTGCATCAAACAGTTGGGGGAATTACAGTCTTCCTAGGATGCTATGATGAGTCCAGGTGAGTTCGACCAAGTGATTGGCAACTATCGATAATGTAAGGCAGCACTGGGTATATTATATGCAGAAGCAAACCCACAGCAGAGATTTCTTAAAAGCCAGCAAAAGGTCTTGCTTTAATAAAATAATAATTTGGTCACAATTTAGAAAACGACCGCCATTCTTTTAACAGCTGCACGCGATAAAAAAAAAAAAGAAAAAAATGACGAGAGAGAGAGAATGCAGGGGGAAGAAAGAGTGAAGATAAAATTAGAAAGACAAGATTGGTTCCCTTAACTCGGAATTCAATCCTGTCATCTCCTTGACAACTGGTCCTGCTGAGGGACATGGGGGCAGAGGTCAGGTCCCAGGGGTTCACCTGCCTCAGCAGAAATCCAGGCCTGGGGCCTGACTGGCCGGCAAGCTGGAAAACCTGAAGTGGGAAACTCCTGGCCAGCCTGCCTGGGGCTGCCTTTGCCCCTTAATCTGACTGTCAGGAGAAGGGGCAGCCCGCACACCGGCTGCCCCTCATGGGCGCTGTGGGGTAGGAGGAAGCACCCGCAGGTGAGCCGAGAGGGTGGAGTTCCCCGCAGGACAGTCACAGGCCGTGGGGAAGATTATAGGAAGCACCGTCCTGGACTTGGAGGCTAGAGAAACTCCCAGAGTTGTGTCTTTTGAGAAACAACAGCATCTGTGCACACTCTTGCTTTACCAGTAGTCAGAGAACAATGCCATGTGGCCCTGCAGCTTTTGTGACCAACCCCCACTGGACCTGCCAAAATGCCAAGTTCAGATCGTGTCGCAATGGGCAGGGCTGGGTGGCACAGCCAGAGTCCAGCTCAAGGGCCTTTTGCTCCCTAAGCAATGCCCATGTTCAGACGATAGATGCATAAGAAGCCAAGGCTTGGGTCAGCTTCAACCTCGGTACTGCTACGGTCCAAAGGCTGCCCACCCCCACTCCCCACAAATTCTATGCCAAAGCTTAATCTCCAGTGTGGTAGAGAGAAAGGTACCTTCTGGGAGATGATTACACCAGGAGGGCTCTGCCCTCATGAATGGGATCAGGCCCTCGTAAAAGAAGCCCTCATAAGAAAGGGCATATGCTTTTTTTTTTTTGAGCTGGAGTCTCACTCCGTCGCCCGGACTGGAGGGCAGTGGCCGCTCCCGGCCACCGCAGCCTCGACCTGCTGGACTCCGGCGATCCTTCCGCCTCTGCCTTCCAAGCAGCAGGAACTACAGGCGCGCGCTACCACGCCCGGCTAATTTTTGATTTATTGTAGAGATGAGGTCTCGCCAAGTTGCCCAGGCGGGTCTCGAACCCGCGGGCTCAGGCAATCCACTCACCTCAGCCTCCCGAGGCGCGGGATGACAGGCTGAGCCACCGAGCCCGGCATTGCCTTGCTACTTCAGCCACTTGAGGACACAGCAGCAAGGCGCCATCTATAGAACAGAGCTCCAGCCCTTCCAGAACGCCAAACAGAGTCTGCCTGTGCCTTTATGTCGATTTCCCAGCCTCCAAATTGAGAGGAAGAAGTTGCCGCTGGTTATAAAGTATCAAGCTTAAGGTGTTTTGTTATTGCAGCCCCGAAGGACAAGGACAGTTGATTCTAAGGCAAAATGCACAGACGTGGAAACTGCTTTCAAAAGGCCCCTCTGACCTCCTAATGCCAGGCCCTCCTCTTTGACTGTGTGTGAGTCTCCCCTCCCTGCCTTCTGAGCTCTGCATGTGGTCTTGGTTTGGAGGACACTGACAAGGCCCGGGTGTCAGGGGGGTCTTTGTTGAACAAAGGATCCCAAAGGTAGCCTCAAGGCAGAATCACTTAGGGACACTTGTTAAAGTTCAAATGCTCAGGTTCTGGCCCAGACACGTGGGTCGGAATTCCTGACGTGGGGTCTGAGCCTCGGAGACATTTTTAAGCCACCCCCCTGCCACCTCCCGTCTAGTGATTCTGACGCATCTGGTCTTGGGAGCAGCACTGGGGACGCCTACTCTAAATCAAAGCATAGCTATCATTCATCTTTCTGAGGCATCAAATTTTTATTTTTTTCTAAATAAATCGTGTGGCGTATGCTTATTTCCTAGACTTCAAAATTTGCACAAACTAAAAAAAAGATAGGCCTCCAATTTGACATTTGCTCTGTGGCGTGGCCCCGCCCCCTAGTTCACTCCTGGCTGGCATCAGGATGCTTTGTGGGAAAATGTGAAATGGCAGGTTGGATGTGTGGCTGCCTCTCCCATGGATGCTTGCCCTTTGAGAGCGCATCGGGGAGAAGAGCACACACGCCTCTCAGGAATGAAATTAGACACAAATAAATGGAAATAATGGCAGAACCGTCGACATCGTGGATCAGGCCAAGTCAGGAATGCTGGGCTCCTGAACTACTGTCAGGCAGATAAGTGATAATAAGATAGTGACCACCATTTATTGAGCACCTACTAGGCTCATGCCACATCTCTGCAAGACAGCACTGCCTTCTCCACCTTATCAATGATCAAACTGACTCTCAAAAGCAATAAGGTGACTAACCCTAACCCTGCCCCACAGGGAAGATTTGCATTCGGGTTGCCAGGGCCTTTCCCTTTCCACGAAAGGGTCCCTCGTTAGGAAGTGAAAACTGGCTGTAGGCAGAAGTCTTAACCTAAAAAGGTAGTGACCAGACAAAGCATCCTCTGTTCCCATTCTCAACGAATGGCCTTGTTGAGCCAGGAACTCCAGGGCAAATCAGAAAGATCAGGCATGTGAAACCCACAGGAAACTGACCTCTAGCAAGGGCAGGGTCTGAGTAGGTGTCCGTGACTTCTCTTGCTCTGTGGCCTCCCACTCACTGCTTACTGGCATCCAAGCAGTGATCCTGTTTGTCAAGGCCCAGAGTAGGCCCGGGATTAGGTTTCCAGCTGGCCATAACATTCTGCCTGGATCATATTTGGATCAATCAGCTGAAGCTGGGTTAATATCCTTGCTCTCAACCAGGCCCTGCACCGCCCCCTGCCCAGAGGCCGAACCCCAATTTCCAACAGACTGAGCTTGTGTGAGTCATGAAGGACAGTGGGGCTTTTGTCACCCATCTGGTTCACAGCCCCATAAGGGCCATAACTGGAAGAAGAGACCAGCATTCGCCTCTCTCCAATAAAACCACCCAGAGGAAAATAATAACAGGCAGAACAAAATAAAGAGGATAGAGTCTTGGGACCTGGTTCCCCAGAGTGAAGTCCCAAGAGCCAAGCTTGCCTGACTCCACCAGGTTTGATGTCGTGTCCCGCCCCGCAGGCCGTGCCAGGAGCCAGTCACAAACCTTCCAAACCTCTCTCTAGTCTCATTCCTATGCAGACCAATTTTTCATTCATCTGGAATCCACTATAGCATTTTAATGTGGAAAGCCTGCTACTTCATTTCTCTCCCCTGAAGAAAAATGGCTTAATTTCTTCAGCTGATAGATTTTTTTTTTCCTGATCCTCAGACAGTCGAAAAAGACCCTGGAAAATCAGCTGTTGGACGATCCACAGACATTTTATGATGGCCATAAACAGGGCTGAGGCTGGATGACACACAGCCAGCATCCTGATCGGTGGTCTCAACAGCGTTATTACCAAGCTCCTGCAAAAATGATGAATAGGCAGATAGATGATAGGTAGATACACCAATACATAGATAGGTATAGACAGATATAGATAGCTAAATAGATGCATAGATAGATGATCGACAAGTGAATAATGGGCAGATAGATGGGTGGATGGATGGTTGGTTGGATGAATGAATGAATGGATGGATAAAACATGATAGGAGCTTGTTTTCCCTACCATATTGGAGAAGTGTCACCCTCCCCCCGCCCCATATTTTCCCTGCAGACATGTGAGGCTTACTAATACCAAATCAGTCCAGACTCTCCTACCTACCCACCACCACCAAATTGAGATGGATTTCATCAGCAGGGGAAAAATCTACTTAGGAAGGAAATTAGAGGAAAAATTGGGGTTAATCCTTTTAGCTGTGTTTTCTGTTGTTCAACCCACACGGTACAGATGGATGCCAGTCCATCCTGTCTGTGACTCTTCCTGTGTGGCTGATGATGGCTTGGTCTGGCCCAAGGCAGAAGGGGGCCAAGGACGGAGAGAAACCAGGCTCACCTTTGGAGGAGAGGGCTGGACTTTCATTAGAAGAGTGTGGCAGATGAGTGTGGCATGGACCCTGGAGCCAAACCCCTCGGGTTCAAGCCCCAGATTTGCCACGGCCTCACTTTGCAACCACAGCAAAGTACTTAACTTTTCCGTGCCTCCGTTTTTCCATTTGTAAAATGGGGTGGTAATAGCACATACCTTGTGCAATTGTCAGGAGAATTAGTAAGTTAATATGCCTAACGTGTTTAGAACGGAGGCTGTCACGTAGTAAGCACTACAGGGAAGGGGGGGCAAGCTCCCAAATAAGCAATTTCACAACACAAAAGATGAGACCTTAACCCCAACAAGACGATCATCCGATTTAACTCACTCAGCCTTAGGTTCGAGGCCAAAGGGGAACCGTCTTTCCTTATACTGTTTATTGATCTTCCTCAGGAACCAAAGCAACACTCACTTAGATCAATAGCCCAATCTGGGCCTGGACGCTGGAGGAACAGGAAGTGAACTGTCAAGCCAAGGCCCCTTCCTAAGGGCTTGCACCTCCAGGACAGGCTCCACCACCTTCTGCTGCGGTGGCCTTTGAAGAACCACCCGGGCATTTCGATGCCCTTCGGAAGCCACGGGAGAGTTGGCAGCCTTCGTTCTGCTGCTGCATAATTTAAACACCCATGTTCCTATTAGGCATCGCTTAAAAGTCGCCCCGATGCCCACGCTAATGTTAGGTGCCCCTTTGTTAAATGCACTTATTGACGTGTGGCTCGTTTTGGTGTCTGGGACCTTGAGGATCTGAAGGTTGTGAAAGCAGAAGACTCCTGAGTGTCAACACTGCATTTGACCACAAGAATATTTTTTGCCCATTGTCTCAGTGCCCTCATCTGCGCATGTCACAGTTAGAGATTCAGTTCCAAAACTGAAAGCTCCAGGCACTAATAGACCTCGATCCGCCACCCACCATTGCTCTCCGCTCCTCCCACGACGCCAGCCGGCCAGAGCCCTCCCTGCCAGCCTGCATTCTCCACCACCAGTGCGCAGAAGTCAGAACATCGTCTTCAGAGAACAGGATGTAAAACCAGAGTGTGTCCACATGATGAAGTACTATGTGGCCATAAAAAATGATAAGCGTGTGGAGTGTGTCGATATATGGAAATGAGTAGGTGAAATAATGTCATGGAAACAAGCACAACACCTACTAGTTTGCACACACGGATTACAACTCCATCTATAATTACGCCTGCACACTCATAAGCAAAGACAGGAAACAAATTTAGCGTGGCGTAAATAGAGGGTTATTTCTGGGTTCTTTTTTTTTTTTATCTTCCATAGAATCTTTTTTTTTACGAGAATAAAAATTTGAACTGAGACCAACTAGAGAAGCATTTAGCTGCTGACACAATTGTTTGGACAGGAAGAGTGCAGTGGTTGAAAATATGCATCCAGGGCAGCTGTAAGCCTAAAAACATGCACAGTTTTAGAAGCTCTGCAGACTCTGCTCTTCCCAGACTGGCAGCAGCTCCAGGCTGAGCAGGGACCTCAGCGCCCTCCTCTAGGAGGGCAGAGAACCGAGTACAAGGATGTAAAATACAGAGGAGGCTTCAATGAACAGGCTGCTTGTTCCCCGCTATATTCACATTTTGCTTTAAAGGAGGGCGACTACATTGTCCTGGTTTGTGCAGCCACCGCCCTAGTTGTCCTAGTATAAGTGTGAATATCATCCCCTTTGATCTCAAAAGTGTTCTTTTTAGGATAATAAAGTCTATGGTCACCCTAGTGAAAGCACCACTCAGGCCCTAGCTTGCTGCCTAGAAATGTAATACCTGTCCCTAAAGACACCAAAAGACTTGTACAAAGATACTCTCACTCTGGCCTCACAATGAACAGGGGATCAGGACGGATCAGGATGATGCATACCGGGGAATATGCAAGGCCATCTAGCCATGAGCATGCACTGGGATTGCTGCCGGTGCTGTGCCAGGCCATGAGAGCCAACTGGCACCTCTCTTCCCAGCTCCACATTCAGTGATGTCATCTTGGAGGTTTGAAATAGGCAGGAATATGGGGGCATCTACACCATGGAAATCAGAAAACACTGGGCTTTTTTTTTTTTCCAGGGAGCTGATTATAAAATATTTAGTAGTACACCACAGAATGTACACCATCTTATAGGGCTATCTGGTCAGACAGGTCAGACAGACTTAGCTCCCAGCAAACTTCACAGCCACATTTCCCACAAAGCCCCAGAGAGGAACCAGAAAACTGTGGGTTGTGGTGGTCCCTTGTGGAGGGAAGAAACGGACAAGCATCTCTTCCTATTTTCTTCGCACATTAGAGACAAAATGAGAACACAAACACAAATCAATCCAATTGTCTTGGAATATGACAGCTTGACTCACAGCCCAGCTCACCCACTACCTGACGAGGCTGTTTGCATCCTGTTAAAGCAGGTGGCCAGTGTGCTATTGATGCAGCACAGAGTTTTCTCATGATGACAGCTTTTGAATCATGGCCCTTCCTTCATCAGATGAGTCACTGAAAAGCCCTGGCCCAATGGACGCCCCAACGTGAGTGCCACTATACAAAGTGGCTTATTTGGCATCAGCAACGTTTTGTTAATTTCCCCCTCCCTCGCCCCTTCCTCATCCTGCACTCCTCGGTAGAGACCTTGGTGAAAGCCACGTTTCATGGCCACAGGCAATTCATTACTTCCTGTCACACGCACTATTTACCATTGGCTTCATTTTGTAACCAAGGAAAGCAAATGATGAACTTCTGCAAAGTTGGGTCAGGTTCTTTAAGCATCGTACTGGCACCTGCACTTCCACACTCGGTTGGTGAGTCAGCTAAATCCAAAAAGTTCAGTGGAATCATTGAATAATTGAAGGTGAAGGAAATTCTGATCTGCTCAGAGAACCTGAGTTACTGAAGAAAAAAGAGAGAGAAGAACTATATCCCCAGCACAGATTCCACAGGAACTGGGCATGCTCGGCTGTGCGGCCTTTGAGGATGAAAGGAGCTCTATGTCTGCATTGATCTAGATCCTGGATGTAAGATACTCTCCTGCCTGGCACAGGGTAATACAGAAAAAATAGGATATGTGTTCTCTGCCTTTATAAACTAGTTGGAAGAGATTGGATGGAGGCAGAGGGAATAATGGAGTGCTTGCAGATGGGAGAGAGAAGACAGACCAAAATGGTAGTATTCTCTCTCTCGCTCGCGCTCTCGCTCTCTCTCTTTGAGACAGGGTCTCACTCTGTCACTCAGGCTGGAGTGCAGTGGCACAATCACAGTTCACCACAGCCTCAAACTCCTGGGCTCAGGAGATCCTTCCATCACAGCCTCCCAAGTACCTGGAACTACAAATGCATGTCACCATGCTTGGTTCTTTTTTTTTTGTAGAGGTGAGCTCTTGCTATGTTGCCTAAACTGGTCTTGATCTCCTGGACACAAGCAATCCTCCCAATTCAGCCTCCCAAAGTTCTGGAATTACAGGCATGAACCACCATGCCCAGTCGACTTCTCATAATTGATAGAGAAAAAAACTAAGTTAATTTAGTGTTTGTGACTGGATTGGGAATCTTCTGGAAGTGGGCATTTGAGCAGGGCTCTTGAGTGTATTTTACTAGCAGCTATGAAGTGTGTACCTTCAGGAACTGAGAGCAAACCAAACATCCTGAAATCCTAGAAGTGAGAAAAGATCTTAGCAAAGTTTTATTCAATTCAACTTTTTGGTTATTCCAGAATATTCTCTTTAGAGAGTATATCTTTAAAATTTTTATAGTAATTTTCACTACCCCCAAAGATTCCTAAAAGTTTTAATGTATCTAGGACTTACACGGAAGAATTAGAAACGGTGATGGTAGAATCTCTGAAGTGACTGTGTTTTAGCTAGCTGTCGACTTGCCAGACCCTCCCACCAGTCTGTGAGTCCCCAGGGAGGAAGCGTCATGCCTGACTCTGCCCACTGCCCACACAACGCCTAGTCCGGCGAGGACCAGGAGCAAGCTTCAACCTTTATGGAAGGCTTGGGTGAGTGGTCACATTTGACAGCACGAACACCGGATTAGCAATGTGTTAACTATACGAGGATGTGCTGTCCTGGTACCGACCTCAGGCCAACCACTTATCTCATCATCTGGGGCATGTGCTCTTCAAGTTCTCAAAATCTAAAGTTTTGTGGTGATTTATAGCTCCGACTGTGTAAGGCAAAAACCTTTTTAACAACAGGAACATTTCTTATTGGTAATTTTATAACAAGAGTCAAGACCAACCCAATCCCATGATGCTGAGCTGATACCACCTATAAAGGAGGAGAGAATGGTGAGCAAGAATTCCAGGTATGGACAATGGTATTGATTTCCATGTTATATCCTGAATTTCTTCATGGCCAAGGTAATCAACTTTAAAGCACACAAACTTTGGGGGGAAACTGTATATTTTGTATAAGTTCGATTTCTATAAACCAGCCAAGAAGGGACCTGGGATTATATTCTCCAGACATATGTTCCCCTCCTTTGGCACAGCTGGACTGACATTTATCAGGGGCTAAACTAATTCTTTCTGCAGATTTAGGTCCTACAAATGGTGTTATCAGAGTCTTCACAAAAAGCTCTTTAAATGTCCACTCATGGTTCAGACCAGCAGTCATATAGCAATGTATGGTCTTCTCATAATAGATCACCTGGACTCCAAACCTCACAAAACGTGGCATTTGATTCTAACCTATCCATCATAGGCCATGTGGCAACTCTTAGAAGAAAGAGATGAACTCTATTATAGCTCATTATTTCTTACTGAAAATTTTTTTTATGGACACCGGTTATGCAAACGCAGGTGAAGTTTTTTGAAGTTCAGCTTCACTTTTTCAGTAATTCTGATAAAGGACTGACCAGTTCCGTTGACTCATGGTTTGTTCATCTTCAGCTGTGAGGATATTTCTCTTTAGGCATATTTTCTGAACAGGGTGTGTATGGGGGTGTGTAGTTAAGAAAGCTCTTTCTTTCTCTGTGTAACTACATAAACTTCAGGTTTTTTTAAAATGGTACTTAAGTATTGCTGAATTCCAGAATAATCAAAAAAGGTAGAGCTGATTTCTAGATGATGACAAGGTATCAAGGAATGGGCAGTAAAATGATAATGAGTCTTAACTTTAATTCATTTGATGAATAGTCAGTCAGGGATAGGCATGAGTTAGAGTCTCAGTCTCTTTGGGAGGCTGGTATTTTTCCTTTTTCTTTTCAAAAACCTATCTCAAATCATGTCTCCACAAAATGTGAAAGTTAAATTTTGATGGACTTTGTTTTAATTCCTACTTCACTCAAAGGGTTTCACTTAACGATTTTGTCTTCAAGTCCCCTAAGGGCTTATAAGAAATTTTCTGTCTTGGACAGAATACTCCACAGAGTCATAGAACTAGTGGGAGCTTCAGTGATCATATAGTTCAATGGCCTCATTTCACACATGAGAAAACCCGGGTTTAGAAAGGTCCAATAATCTGACCAAGGTTGCTCAGCTGGTTAGGAGCCGAGTCAGGGCAAGACACTTCCAGTGCTCTGTTCATAACATCACGCTCTCTGCCCAGGGTATAGACTGCCGGGCTGCTGTTATCGATCTCCCCTTGATTCTTCTCTCTCTCTCTCTCTCTCTCTCTCTCTCTCTCTCTCTCTCTCATCATAGTCTCACTCTGTTTGCCCAGGCTGAAGTGCAGTGGCATGATCACAGCCACCTCATCTCCAACCTGCTGAGCTCAGGCGATGCTTCCTCCTCAGTCTTCCAAATACTTGGAACTACAGCTGCAGGCCACCACGCCCAGCTAATTTTTTGATTTATTGTAGAGACGACGTCTCACCAAGTTGCCCAGGCTGGTCTCGAACAGCTGGACTCAGGCAATCCTCTCGCCTCCGCCTCTCAAAGTGCTGGGATTACAGGCTTGAGCCATTGCACCTGGCCGACTCTAAGCTCTCATACCCATCTTTCCACTTCCTGTGACTCTGCTATTTCCTGACCACCTAAGTTATATCTTGGCCACCCATCTTCCCATGAGACACTAACTTTGCACCCAGTTTCTTTCTCACTGCCTTCCTGAATGTTATAAATTCGATGCTGTCATTTTGGCTTACATTCGTGGTGTCTGCTTTTACCGACATTTGAACCCTGGGTGCATCACCTCACAAAGGCCCTGGATATCAGAAGGTATTAATTTTCTTCTTCCTTCATCCTAGATTTCTCACTGTCCTCTAATTTTCAACCCACTGCCAAGTCCAAGTCCAGACCATTAACTTCGTATTTTTGATTCTTCTCATTACCACCGCTTTATGGGTTTGCTGTCGCTGTCCGTGGTGCTGATATTAGCAAAAGCAGTGACTGTACAACCTGGGTTGGAAAAACAGTATAGGAGTCTCCATGACATGCCTGATTGTTTTGGTGGACTGTTTGGTCAAACAAAATAAACCAAGATAAGGATTAGAAGTTATAAATCTTCATATGTACTTAAGCAGTCATATCAAAGTCAGTTCTCTTTCTTACTGTCTCCCCAGGGAAGGGACTGTCAAGGCAAGTGGGTGATAGCTTGTGATGTGCTGATAAATGTTTAATAAACATTCCTCCAAGGGAAAAGAAACACACAACTTGTAGTGTCATTCAGTTTCCATGATGTAAATAGGACTCCTACAGTGACTGACTTCAAGCTACCCACGTGATGTCAAAGTTGGAAGGAGACGTGCACAACCAGCCCTCATGTGTTAGCACAAGCAGTCTTCGTCTCAAACATGGCCACAGCCCAGCATTGTGCCTCAGGGGACCTACACTAGATTTCATCCAAAAAAAATATCTGAAAGAAATGTTTCTGAGGTTAAAAACCCTTTAGTGAGACCTGAATGTAATGTCCAGCAAGACAGACAGAGGTCTTCAAAAGGAAAACAGGATACATGGCATGGGGGATACTTTTAAAAAGCAGGAACAAATTTGGATTAACACAATTAGTATTGTAAAAAGAGCTTGAATGTTGTTCTTATTGTTTGTGGATAGGTAGGGTGTGAGCACATCACACAGACTTAAAGACACATGGCCAAGAAAGACACTCACAGTGTGTCCTGTGAAATGATTTTTTGTGTGTGCTCTGGATCTGAAGAGTGATATCAAAGTTCAAGGACATTTTTTGAGGTTCATTTTGCAATCACAGATAAAATTCCATACTTGTAAATCCTTTTTCCAGCTCTTGTATTAAAAGTCTATCTGATATCAAAATGGTATAGAAATGATCATAGTTAAGACTGCCTTTTGATTATAGATGACAGAGACCAACTTAGCCTAGAAAAATGAGACGTTTATTAGGAGAAAACTGGGGATACCTCACAGGACAACCAAGGCCCTAAAAGGGCAAGAATTTATCCAAGATTCAGAAACAGCTTGTACCAGGAATGTAACAATATCCAGATGATTCTCTGTCTCTTGTGTCTGCTTCACTTGAGTGTCAGCTACATTCTTTCCATTCACTATGGACCCTATTTCTCCTCATAGCAGAGAACCAGGCATCTTTTAAACTTTGAGCCTCACAGCCACAGGAAGAAATGACTGAACCATTTTAGTCCATGCTATATACCGAAATGTGTTCCCCTAAAATTCGTATGTTGAAGCCCTAACTCCCAATGTACTGTGTTTGGAGATAGAGCTTTTAGGAGGTAATCAAGGTTGAGTAAGATCATAAGAGTGGTGTCCTAATCTAGTAGAGCTGTAGCCTCATAAGAAGAAGAGGCTGGGTGCAGTGGCTCATGCCTCTAATCCCAGCACTTTGGGAGGCTGAGGCAGGAACACTGCTTGAACCCAAGACTTCATGACCAGATTTGTCAACAAAGCCAGATCCTGTCTCTAGAAAAAGACAAATTTAAATTAGCCAGGCATAGTGGACTATAGTCCCAGCTATTCAGGAGGCTAAAGTAGAAAGATTTTTTGAGACCTGGAGTTCAACAAAGCTGTAGTGAGCTATGATTATGCCACTGCACTCCAGCCTCAGTGGCAGAGAAAAACCCTGCTTCTAACTTAACAAAAAAGGACATGAAGAGAAATGGATCTTTCTCTTTCCGTGAGCATACACCAAAGAAAGACCATGTGAGGTCATAGTGAGAAGGTGACCATCTACAAGCCAGGAAAGAGCCTTCACCAGAAACAAAATCAACCGGCACCTCAGTCTGGGACTTCCCAGTCTCCAAAACGATGAAAAGTAAATTTCTGTTGTTTGAACCACTCATTCTATAATATTTTGTTGCAGCAACCTATGCCGACTAATATAGTCTCAAATCTAAAAATCTCGAAGAAGGGGTCTATTCTTCTGGATGAAGCAACATTCCTCTCCTTGGACAAACTGTGTTCAGAGTGTTCAGGATCATGTGGGAAACACATGATGGTGTTATTTCTTTGATGATGAAGCTATTTCTTTGGGTCAACGAATCAGGTTAGGGCTCTCCTGATGCAACTTGTAATAAATTATACTCGGTGAAGAATAAGGGACCTCATAAGACCAAACACTTGTAAAAATCCAGTGACTTTTTAAAATTATTGCCATTGGGTAATGAATCAGTTAGTTTCAAACATGTTTCGATGTCAAAGTCATGTGAAGGGCTTTGAAAAGATATAAACTCTAAAGCCTATTTCAGTCTTTGTTCATTAAAATCTTTGAGTGTTGGCCCAGAAACGTGTTTCTTAAGCTCCCCAAGTGGCTCTTGGCAACCAGCCCGATATCTGTTCATTTATCAACACTTAGAAATCCACACTCTGGCCTCCAAATGTGTGTACACATCAAGGTCTCAAGGAAAATGAGAAGATAGTTTAAAACACCTGAGAGGTGGTAGAGGGAAGTTTAGCTCATATAAAGTAATTACCCCTTTACATGCCCGGTAGAGGCAGTACTAGTATATATTTTCTTATTTAAAACTCTTCGGGCCAGATGTGTTTCAGAATTCAGGATTTTTTTAAGGTTAGAAGGACAACACAGGTGTATATGTTATATATCACCAACTATGCCCCGAGAGCCTGAGACGGCATCCTGTGCTCAAGAAGGACAACACAGGTGTATATGTTATATATCACCAACTATGCCCCGAGAGCCTGAGACAGCATCCTGTGCTCAAACGTTCATGTGTCTTCAGCACAACGGGTGAATGTAGCATAAAGAGAAAACTGTACATCACTCCATGTCAGTTCCACTCAGATGTAGCCACCAAATAGTTTCAAGTCAGGTCACTGGCATCACATGAGTTATGAAAAGACTTGCAGAGTTTTTCAAAACACCGAATTGCAGATAAAGGAGGTGGAGACTTCGATGTAAGTCAGTAAAACTGTATTTAAGAAGGACTAGGAGGAAGTTCAGACCAACAAAGCCGAAAGCAGATCCCAGGTGACACTGGACCTACGTCACCACCTCCACCCAGGCCTCCTTCCAGCCTAGCCTCTGCTCTGCTCTGCCACCAGATCTGCTCAGAGCCTCCCTGCTGGAACTCCCCATCGTTGGCCCCAAGAAAATGTCCACTCTCCTTAGTGTGGTCTCCTTGGTGGACTCCTGGTGGTCTACTGGGTCCTCTTCCAGCTTTCTGTCTTACTTCCTCCCCATCACTTGACCCTCCTGTCTTATGCAATATGACTTGCCCTCTTGTTTACCTTGAAAACTCCTATTTATCTCTCAAAACCTTCCTTGAGTGGCACCTCCTCTATTGAGCTTCTTCTAAACTTCCAACCTCACCCACCGGACTGAGTAAATGCCTCCCTCTGCTGTACCCTTCCTATGCCTTGTCATAACTAGATGATTGCCCTAAAAATGATGTGTTAGATTTATTTCCTTATTTTCCTATCTCTCCTTTGAGGGAAAGGAGAGATTTTCATTGCTACACTTTTTACCAAGGACGGAGCCTGAGATACGTAGTAGATGCCCAATTAATGTCCCTAAGATTAGTTTGAACTTTCCTGTAATGTTGAAATGGAGGATAAAGGCGTACAGTGGCTCCCCAAAACCGGGAGCCAGCACTTCAACTTGGTCTCTACATAAGCCTCTCTCCACATCAAGGAGAGACATAATAGCAAGTATTTGTTCAGCACTTGCTTGAGTGCTAGACAGTCTTATCTCCCCAATAGCTCCACGAGGGGCATCTCATTCTTATCCCTGTTTTTCTGGTGAGGAAACCGAGACTTCAGAAAGTGAAGGAATGTGCACCATGTCACACAGCTAGAAAATGGCCAAGCTGGAATTCAAACCACCACCCTAGACCATCTCCAAAGAAGTCACTTTGTTGCCCGTCATGGGCATCAAAGCATGGCTTTTCTCATACATCTTGCATCAGTGGGCCTTACTCCTGGGTGGAGGGGAGATTTGTTCCATATTGCAAGATTTGAGGACTTATAGGAAGGTCCCTGACCAAATATTTTCCAACTGGTGTGAAAAATGGTGCTATCAGGGATTTAACCCTTTGAAAGGGATAGCAAATTAAATCCCTAAGACTTTACAGTATGAATGACTTTGCCAGACACACTCCTATTATTAAAAAAAGGTAGTCGCAAGGGCTTAGGGGGGCAAGAGAGTATAGTGAGGTCAAAGATAGGAGAGGTAGCTGGAAACATGGAGGTGGGAGAAGACAGTCTCCAAAAAGAAAGGTGAAGCACAAAGACCAGCTTCTCTGATTTTGCACAGGTGTGGTCAGTCCCTGCAGGGAATTATTCTGGCCCCTGAGCACGTCGGTAGAAATCTAGAAGCCTTTGCTAGGGCTAAAAAGATGCGAGAAAAGAACCAGCCCCATCCAAACTGTATTTTAATGTTCCTATTACGTTCCAAACAGTCCATTCCTGCCATGGACTTTCTCCATCAGGAGCCAGGGCTGTCCCGTGAAACAGCCCAGGTCCCAAACCCACCCAGGAGGACTCAGCCAGAAGTCCACCTTGAGGCACGCTATCTTGCAAAACCATTTTCTCCTGAATCTACCAGCCTGTGAGTCTGGTATTGTTCCCCCTCTTATCACTGCTCCCAGGCTCTCCTCCTCTGCATGAATCACTCTCTCTTGTTTCCCACCGCCTGACTTCTGAGCCTCAATCTTTCTGCTTTCTCCCTTTGCTCTCTGCGGGAAACCGAAGTCTCAGATTTCGCCTCCAACTGCAGCCTGGTGTCTTTTCAGCACATGTCAGAGCGTCCAAGAACCATTCAGACTCCATTTCCTCCAGCACATGCGCTTCTCAGGAGTCACCCTGAAGGGCGGCCCAGGCTGGACAGCACTCAGACGCGTCTCCAAGGAGGCCAACTGAGCGTGGAGGTGGGCAGCGTGAAGGTGGGCAGCATGAGCCCCCTCGTCCAGGCCGCATTGCGCCAAGTGGCGGGTTTGCCCTTGACTGGTTTGGGCTTTAAATCCATCCACAAGCTTCACCTTGGCTGGTTGGGTAGGGATCGCCCCACAGCTTTGCTGCTTTGACCCAACGTGCCTTCTTGATGAAGAGGATGACATTATGCATTCTGTTTTGTTTGACTTACGCTCTCGCTCTGTCACCCAGGCTGGAGGGCAGTGGCACAATCTCAACTCACCCTAACCTCGACCTCCTGGGCTTGGGCGATCGTTCTGCCTCAACCTCCAGAGTAGCTGAGACTACGGGCATGCGCCACCATGCTCAGCTAATTATTATTATTATCTTTTTTTTTTTTGAGAGTTGAGGTCTTGCTATGATGCCCGGGTTGATCTGGAACTCCTGGACTCAAGTGGTCTTCCCACCTCAGCCTCCCAGAGTGCTGAGATCACAAGCATCAGTCGTTACACTCAGCCTGGCATTTTGCACTTTTCAAAAGAGTTGCTTACAGTTGAGCATTTTGACATTTCATGCTCCCCAGTGCCAAAATTTAAGACAGGAGAAGACATATGGAGAAGGGCTAATTGGTTTCCCCCGGGAACTACAGCGAGTCGGCTAATATCAAAATCTGATCTTGCTAAGCAGATTCCTGGGGCTCTGCTGCTCTTGGAATCATGGATGTCGGCACTGGGAGGGGCCTAGCATTCTGGTCCCCTCACCTCACAGAAAGGCTGCCAAGGCACCCGGCTAGTTAGTGGCAGAGCCTGTTTTAGAGCTCTAGGCTCTGATGCCCAGGCCAGCATCTTTCAACCACATCTCCTATTTGCTCTTTTGAAAGCCAGGAATCTAGGGAGCTCTTGGTGAAAACCTTCCAGAGTTGGAAGTCATGGAACAGAGGCCTATAAAGGAAAGAGATGGAGCTCTTCAGAAGGGCCGTCTCCTCTGGATCCCAGGGCCCAGAGAGGCACGCAGGAGAACCTCCTCACAGAAGATGCATGTAGTCTGGTTACCAATGGGGCGTCGATGCTAGGGAAGATGGGAGATGAGGTGCAGAACTCAGAGCCTCACCTGTGAGTCAGCAGAGACCAGGGAAGTGTCTAGAGTGAGGCATTGGGCTCCGTCAACACTCTGGTCAGTACGCGGAGGGGCCGGGCAGGTAGCCGGAGCCCAGGCAGGGAAAAATGCATCTCCAAGGAGTCGTGGCGCTAGGGCAGGGGGGTGGGTTCACCTCTGGAATGTGGAAGGTGTCAGATCTGCGGGGTCCTGCAGGAAGCATGCTCTCTTGCCCTCAGAGCCTCAGACTGACGATGATCCAGCCCAGGCAGGAAGACCCCAGGATCTGGGTGAGGCCCCGGGTCTCTTCCTTGGACCCCAGCTGGTGCTGCTGGGAGTCCGCCTTCCTGCTGGAGCACAGAGAAGCAAAGAACGGGGCTCCCGGTTGAGGATTCTGAAAAGAGCCTAAGCTTCAAAAAGCCAGAGGAATCAATAGAGCATCAGGCCAGGTGGAGAAGAAAGGGACCGGGTGGGAGAGAAACAGCTCCAGAGCCCCGCTGGCTCAGGGCACTGGGGAGCAAGACCAGCCCCGCCTTCCTGTGTCAGCATCTTCGTTCTCTCTCTCTCGCTTTCTCTCTCTCTCTGTCTCTCTCTCTCTCTCTCCTGTCTTCCTCCCTCCCCTCGCCAGCCACCTCTCCCTCTTTCACCGATTCTGCCTTTGAACACTGTTTTATTTTGCCACCTCCAGTTTCCTCATCACTGACATCCAGCTTCAGCGCCTTCCCATGAGAGCTGCACGGGGATAAAAGGGACACGGGAAGCCCCTCTCTCCTGGAGACAAGCTTTGCAGCACCTTCCCCTAGAAAGCTGCTTCAGATTCTGCCCGGTAGCAAGTGGCATCACGCACGCATGTGTATGTGTGTGCATGTGTGTATATGTATATGCACGTGTGTGTGTGCGGGAGCATTTGTGTGTTCCTGTAGGTGTTGAATATGTGCAAATGTGGATATATGTGTGTTTGCGTGTACGTGCACATGTGTGTATGTGTGTGTGCTTGTGCATGCGTTTGTGTGTGTGCATGTGTGTATGTTTGTGTCTCTGCATGTGTGTGTATGTGGGTGCGTTTGTGTGTTCCTGTATGTGTGTGTGTGTGCACGTGCGTACATGTGTGTTTGTGTGTGCAAGTGTGTACATGCATATGCATGTGTGTGTTTGTATGTGGGTGAGTTTGTGCGTCTCTGTAGGTGTGCATTCGTGTGTGAGTGTTTGCATGTATAGGTGCATGTGTGTACGTGCATATGTGTGCATATGTGTGTTTATGTGTGTGTAAGTATTTGCATGCATGTTTGTGTATCTGCATGTGTATGTATACGGGTGGGTTTGTGTGTTCCTGTGTGTATGCGGGTGTGCATGTGTATGGATGTACATTTGCGTATGTCTGTATGTCAGTGTATGTGTGTATATGTGCGTTGGTGTGTGCGTGTGTGTGTCTGTGTGCGTTCCTCTAAGTAAACGTGTGTGTGTGGATGCGTTTGGGTTGGTGTGGATGTTCTTGTCGGTTTGCCTCAGGGAGGTTTGGCTTTCCTGTCCCCTTCTCCTGCTTTAGACAGGAATGTCTCCTTCCTGGGACATCTTCACCCCACTCCACTTCCTTGCCCATGCAGACACGGAGGGACTGTCTCGGATGAGGAGAGAGTGTGTGGAGGGACGCACTTGTGCTTTTGCTGTCGGGGGTCCCAGTGACACCTGGGCAGTTAGTCACTCTGTCTTTGAACTGCCTTTGCATAATAAAACCCCGTGACCTGGACGGTCATGAGAACCTCTTAGCACCTGCCTTTATTCAATTGTTAGCTTCCATCCCTAACCGGGTCCTGAAGGAATTGGCCTTAGGATGTGGAGAGATCCTCCAAAGACAGAAATGCAGGTAAGGACCCAGGGGGCCTGAGAGCTGGCAGAAGGCAGGCGCTGGGAGGTCCTGGAGAGCCCCTGGTCAGCATGAAAGGTAGAGAGAAAAGAGAGCAGGAAAGCTTTGCACACCTCGTCACCTTGCCTCGGACCACAAACACAGCCCTGGTATCTGCCCTAAGATACAGACGTTTCGGCATCTGTAGTCACTCTCCTTCAAGAGGGATCCATGCTTCCTTTGCTATTGTTGCTGTGTGTTGTGGCCAAATGCTCCCAGCTCTGGCTCCCACTAAGCTAAAACCCCCATAACCTAGTGAGAAGTCATATCATTCTGAAGCAGGATGGGCTTGAACTTGGGAATGAGACTGACTTGGCGTCTCATCTCAGCTTTGCCCACGTTTTTCTTACACGCAAGATGAGAAGGATGGCTGCTTCCCAAGCTATCGCAAAGACAATGGGCACTTACAAATTTAGAACCCCTATCAATGTTTTGCGGTTCCTCTTCTCCTGAGGTCTAGTCTACTGTAGGGGCACACATGTTTTGAATCAAGTTCATATGACTGCAAGGATGTAGTGGGGCTTTAGAAAAGGAAAACGGAATGTTTCGAATAGGAAGCACGATACCCCAATCTTCTCACCCCCAAAGCTATACTGATGGTGTCATGGCCAAGCGCCCCTCTCCCATTGGGCATTTTGGTGGCCCCACCCCCAGCATGCAGGCCCACTGCCGTTGCAGCATAGCAGTGGTGATGTTCAGAAGGGATTAACGCCACCTGATGCCCTCCCCCTGGCCACAGGGATTGGTTTAGCTAATGCAAGTTGGCCTGTCCAGTGCCTGACATGACCCTGGCCATGGTGACTGGCTCAGGCTGGTTCCATCAACCCAAATCCCAGGGCTCTTGCCCTTCAGTTGTGGAAAACCAGTTGCTGGACTTGAACAAAGACCCAGCTAGCTCCAGTTGCTGCTGGTTACTGCTGCCTTTAGATCAACCTCCAGTGGCCAAGCAAGACCCTCAAAGAGCCTAAGTCACTGATAACAAGGGCCTGGTGCGACTGAGTTGCCGAATCGGTCATTCCTGAAGTCTACCCACTTCCGAAACCTTCAGCTATGAGAACCTGTTCGTTCACTTACCGTTTATGCCAGTGTGAATGAGAGTCTCTGTCATCCACAACCCAAAGAATCTTCTTCCTTTTGATTCTGAACACTGGTGTTTCCCCTACATTTGTGGTTCAGATATCTGAGTCTCTTCATTGGGATGGGAACATATCTCAGATCTGTGTTCCTGGCTTCACCGGCCATTTGCCAGGCTTGTTTCACCTTGACATAGGCCTCAGGTTTCAAATTCCAAACAGCCCTTTTCATTCATACATTCGTTCATTCACCCAGTCGCTCCAACGGGTTTTATAAAATTCATCACATGCCAGGCATTGTGGTGGGCACCGGAGATGGGACGAAAAGCAAGTCGAAAATTTTATCTCTTGGTAGCATCTTGAACCCATGTATAACCTATACGTGCCCAGTGTGCTGTATCCGTGAATTGCTCCATGGAAATGTTGCTTTGTGGTTACATAAAGGCATGGCTTTGGAACTTTTGCCTGAAGTCCTCAAAAACTCCCCGAGAGTCAAGAAGTTATTTGGAGGCCGTTAGGAGAGGATACCATCGTTCTCAGAAAGCTTACATCCCTGGGAGGGCGGCATGACACACAGCATCAATTGCAGAGCCAGGCGAAGCTGGATAATTAAATCCAATTAAGCGCTAGCCTATTTGGTGATCCCTGAGCTCTAGAAAGAATGAAGAAGCTTCTAGTCCTCCGGTGGATTTCTAAGCGAATCTCCATTTTTTATAAAAGGCTGCGTCCAGCAATCTCTGAAGCTCAAATATGATTATAAAACTCCCACTCTGGAGTCATGGCTATTGGAAGTAGATTTCAAAGACTGGAGGTTTAGGCTTGCAGTTTTACAATTTGGTCAATATTCAATCTCTCTAGCTCCCTGCCTTGCCCTCACAGCCATCTGCGGTTCTGTCTCAGCATCCACCACAGCCCATCTGGTGGGATTGTTACTTGTATACCTCTCTCCTGCCTGGCTGACCCGGGCAGTCCTTGAGCATGAGAAGGAACAGGGCTTCTCTTACACGGAAACACTGGCAAACACTGACAGGGTTACTTTGTGCCAGGCATCGTCCTTGGCCCTTGACATGTATTCATCCTAACCTCACAATTGCCTGTAGGGTTATTATATTACCTTCATTTTACAGTTAAGAAAATTGAGTCACCCAATGTCCAAGTAACTTGGCTATGGCCTTCAGGATTTCCAACAAGCGATCGGATTCCCAGGTTCTTGCTCTTAACCACGGCGCCATTTGTACTTGTTCATAGACGCTCGCTGTATTACAAGTGTGTGGGATTAAATTAGATTTAAGAGTGGAGACCTTTATAGCAAATACTCAGCCAAAGTTCATGATCCTCCCATCTATTCACTGTTCAGTAGGCTCTGAACGTCAGAAAGACAGGCAGTTCAGGAGTAGGAAATTGGAGGTAAGGCTCCCAGAAGAGAACAGAAAAGTCTCTCTCATTGAACTTTTCTCTTAGGCCTTTTTGATGCCTATCATGGAAAGCCATGTCACTCCAAATCCATCTGGTCTAATATTCTTATACTCTCTGCGAAACTCTGACCCTGGGAAAGGTGCCTGACCTCTTCGGGCAACTATTTTCTGTAATACAGTGCGGTGGCTTTATCATGGTCACAAAGTCTTTGACATTCCCTACCTGGAAAAGGGGAGTCTCTGAGTCCTCTCTTTGAATCTGTAGGTGAAGGAAGGGGATGGTGACTGCTTTGACCGGGGGACTGGGATGAAAATGACACTATGTGACTTCGAAGACTCAGTCACAAAGCCATATAGCTTCCATCTCGTGGCTAGGAACACTCGTTCTTAAAACCCTCAACCTCCATGCAAAAAGTTTACTCGTGCCGAGACCACCATGCTGGAGAGGCCACATGTCAGCACTATGGTCAACAGTTTCAACTGAGCCCATCTTTCAAGCCGCCCTGTCCGGCCATGCACCAGCCCTGGCTCTTTCAGCCCCCAGCTCCCGCCATTGAAGTCAAGCCAGATGAAGGGTCTCCATCGCAGTGCGAAGAGCCATCTTCACAACTGCCTCTCCCACAGAGTCGGTGAGCATCACAGATGCTTGTTGCTTTACATATACCATCAAGGTCAAGGGCAGCCGGTTATTCAGTAATGAACAACCGCGGATCTATGGGAGCAACCTTACGTATTTGGTAGGACTGGATGAGGTACCATGAGAATGAATTTCATGTGGGACCAGACTGTAATGCAGTGTTTTCACATGTTTTCCTGACCCAGCTTGAGGCCTTGATTGGAGGCAGGTCGTTCCCCTTCCTGAGCTGCTGGTGAGTCCACGATCCCAGACCCCTCTCTTATCAGGTTCTCACACTCAGGGTCACTATCCCTCTGCTCTATTCTCCCTCAGGGCCAGGTACCAGACAGCCAGGGACAGCCCCTAACCCCAGAGTGCGCTAAAATTATACAAACTAGCCAATCCTAAACCTAATGATGCTGTCTCCCCCTTTCCTTGGAGACCACAACTAAGGCACTATCCACAGTTCCCCTCCCTCCCTGCCCCCAGAGCACCCCTGTGTGCCCTGCTGTGTTCTCCCCAGGGAGCTGTGAGTAACAACACTGTGAAAACCCTTCCTGGCTTCCCTTTCTTGATCTACATGTGTCCTCAATACACCCCATCCAAGGTAGCGTGGTTTAAACAATGACATCCAGTGTGCCACGCGTCTGGGTGACATTTTTTGCTCCTGCCTTTCATTTTTTGATATCGCATCATTAAGAAACAGCACATTTCTGGAAAGGCGAAACGTAATCAACTCGACGGAAGAACAGAACCAAAGAAGAGGTGGGTTGGGTTGGGGGCTTTGGGTGAGTTGGGTTGGGGGCTTTGGGGAACACAGTGATGGGATGACGCTGGCAAGGAGGTCAAAGCAGATGATCTGTGGGTCCCTAATGGGCGAGTGACCTTGTTCTGCATGCCGCAGTGAGGGTAAACTCTCTGTAAAACCCCGTTTCCTTAACATCACGGGGGCTCTAGTCACTTACTGTCTGGACTAGCACCTTGGTTCTGTGTATACACAATTACACAACACACACACGCACCTGAGGCAGATAAATATCTGTGTTTAAAATATGGAGGGCTTTTTTGCGGGTTTCTTCAATCTGATATTGCAGAGCCTTCTGCAGAAGTGCTTTTCAAACTCCAGGGTGGACATAAATCCCAGGGATCTCACTAAAAGGCAGATTCGGAGTTGGCAGCTCCAAGGTCAGGTCTGAGGAGACTGTGCACGGCCGCGCAAGCTCCCAGGTGATGCTGATGCTGCTGGTCCAAGACCACACTGTGTTCAGCAGGGACTTGCAAACCTTCAGGTTTGCGTCAGAGCCTAAGGCCCCTGGAGAGCCCTCTGGGTCTGTTCTCTCTGAAGCGGGATGGTTCCAGCTCCGAGGAAAACTTTCCATCACTTCTAGATAGATAGCCCAAGGCCACTTGAATACGGAGGAGACTGAGCGGCTCCCTCCCTCCCCCTACCCGCCAGCAAAGTAGGAAGAAGAAGCCATGACCCTGCAGTGAGGATATAGGACCCCAGCTTCTTCCCAGCTGCCATCTAAGGCTTCTCTTCTAGCCTGTCTCCCCAGCTCCCTCTTCTCTGGTCCTCCTGGGCAACTCACACCTGGCCCGTCTTTCACCACTGAACACCCCCAGGCAGGGAATTGTGAATGACCTTGGACTGATGCCATTGTCTCCCAAGAAGTCCATTCCCTGGATTCTTCTTCTATCTCCACCCAGGAAAATCTTTAATGGGAGGGGGGTCGCTTTTTAAAATCCAAGTCAAGGTGGGGCTCGGTGGCTCAGCCTGTCATCCCAGCACTTTGGGAGACTGAGGTGAGAGGATTGCCTGAGCCCACAGGTTCGAGACCCTCCCAGGCAACTTGGTGAGACCTCGTCTCAACAATAAATCAAAAACTAGCCGGGTGTAGTAGTGCGCGCCTGTAGTTCCAGCTACTTGGAAGGCTGAGGCAGAAGGATTGCTGGAGCCCAGCAGGTTGAGGCTGCGGTGGCCGGGAGCGTGCCACTGCCCTCCAGCCTGGGTGACAGAGTGAGACTCCAACTCAAAAATAAATAAAGAAATAAAGAAAATAAAATCCAAGTCAAGAAAATATTGGTTATACAAAAATAATGCAAGTGAAGGATGGAGTGACAAGGAATCTAAATTTTCCCTCAAATGATTCTGCATTTCTTTAAGTCCCGACGCCTGGAAGGTATTTGCCATTTTTTACAGGGTCTAAAGTTAGCTATTAATATGCAAATCTGAGGTGTCTCAGTTCATCTCCACCTCACTGCCTGTGTTGTGTGGCAGATTTGGAAGAGGGAATAAAAGACCGTGTCTGAATTCTGAGGGAAGAAGGCGCGGTTGTCAGGTAGCCAGGAGTGTTTACAGGCAGGGCTCCCCAGCTGTATTCATAGCATCGAGGAGTTAGTCCCAACAAAAATGAAATTCTTCTGGTTCACTGAGAAGGGTGTGGCTTAGAAGCTATTATAAATTTATTGTAAATAAAAGCTTTTAAAAATAAATTCAGATGCCCTAGCCACCTCAACTCAAATGGCCAACCTGTCATAATCCCATTGCCTACAAAGAACTTCACCAGCAGATATTTTTCTTGTCACATATTTGTGCGTATCTCATCTGCCTGGCCAGGGCACCGACTGTAACCCTTTTTAACATAATCCAGTCTTCCCTTCTTTGGGTGCCCTGGGGATGCTGCCATACCATCCCCACCCCTCCTCTCCAGCCCTTGCCCCAAGGTAGAGCTGGTGGGACCACAAGCTGTTTGCTTCTAGTTACTCTAATTACTTTTTACCTCGTTTGCATGTGAGTTTCCTCTTAGGATCCTTATCACAAGGTTAGAACCTCATTGCCCGTACAATTGGGTGAGACAGGACAATGTAGCCTTTGGCCAAATCTTAACTCTACTTGGTCCACCTCGAAGAGTGTCCTTAGTTCTCCCTAATCCTCTAGTTGGCAGGACACAACACACCCCATAGTCCACTCTTTTTCATCCGTGCCTGTGTCAGCTTGCAACAACCTGCACGTTCTTCCCTCAAGGCCCCGTGAGCTGGATCAGACCAGACCAGGTCTGCCTGGATCGATGCCCATCACCTTTGGTTACCTTTAGTTCACCTTCAGTTCATTATACCAAAAATCTCACCCCAGAGAGAATTCACAGCCATGTGTGTACATGCAACATATGTCTAAGGTCCTTCTCACCCTGCACCCGCACACTAGAGACCCCCCACCCCACCCTTTTCACCCTCTGCCGTATATAAAATGTATGACCTGCGTGCTTTTCATAATCGGGAGCAGTTTCTTCCAGTCCAGCTAGTGGCTCCTGGATCATCGTCTCTGTAAGCAAGTTCCTGAACAAAGCCCACGTTTCATCCGTTGTCTCCAGGTCATTTCTTCAGCCTTTCAGACCCAGGGGTCTTCCCTTTGGGGTCTTTGGGAGTCCGGCACAACACATGTGTGCACAGTTCAGAGGCTAACAGAGACTCTTGATCCCCAGTTAAAATTCTCTGGGAAAGAGAACTTGCCTGTCCAGGTTTCCACCAGCATGGGCGGGCAAGCCATCTCAGGGAGATGGAGTGTGCCTGGCCAGATCTCAAAAGGAGTGTTGCACCTCTTCTTCCGAATCAAAGGTTCAGAGAGGTGTTCATTGTTTTCCCTTTCTTCACAGCTCGATTTCAACCACTTCCTTCCTGGTCTTTCACTGTTTATTGCGTCCAGTCTCTTGTTTCCATCCTCTCTCTCAGAACACAGGTCAGAAGTTTAGTTAGAAACAGCTGTTCTCAGACGGGGCAGCCATCACCGCTTGGCGACATTCTGTATTTGAGTAGAGACCTTTAGCAGTTACGGTTTCATCTGTAAAAATGCCAAGAGGACCCAGGCTGGCTGTGACAGGAAACCACCCTTTCCCTTTGTTCCTGTATGCAGCGTCTGTGAATACCCCTTAATGAAAGAAATCGCCGAACAGTTCTTCCGGTATAGTTAAGACAGGCTAATGACTGTCCTGCTACAATGTGAGGGCATTCTATGACGCACGTGGAGGGGATGAAAATGCAAAGCAATCAATGTTTTCTATTTTCTGGTTCATTCATTCATCCCATATCTCAATCTTCCAGTTGAACAGTCAATTCACCAAAGTTCTGTTTTTTTCCATCGTCTTGCTCTCTTCACAGGGTATAATGAAGGAATGAGAGATTGGGGTGGGGGGGCATTAGGATAATGAACCACAGGCATATAAAACAGGAAAGGAGAGCAAGAAGACTTGTGGAGAGAACACAAGAGGAACTGGAATGTTGGATGCAGTCTGAGGAAATCAGAAACTCGGGGATGGGGTGCATGAGGGAAGAATGTGGGCGCTAGATCTACTAGCAAAAACAGGGATTACTTAGCGAACGTAAGAATGGACTTAGCGTACCACACGTTCTCACTGATAAGTGGGACCTGAACACTGATCACAACAGCACAAGGGAGGGATCAGCCGTCATGGGACACTGCCAGGAGAAGGCGGGGGGCACGGGGCAACACAAAGCGTACCTGGTCCTAAACCAGAGAAAGTGAGGACCAGCCGAAGGCCCAAATTTCACCTGCGTGTAGATTATTTATGTTTCTATTCCTGACTTATACCCCACGTCTCTATGATAAAATAAAGTAAAAACAAAAAACAAAAAACGGATGACTTTGTGAAGTTCCCGTATCGGTTATTATTGCCACCATAGGCTGATAACAGACAACCACAAAACCTCAATGGCATTCAACAGTAAGAACATGCTTACACCCAAATGTCTGAAGTCAGTGAAGCAACAGCTATGTGGTCACGTGGTCCTAAGATACTTCCCTCCCCAAATAAGTAAACAATGTTTAATGGTTTTTATTTTGTTTTGTTTCTGAGACAGAGTTTCACTCTTTCACTTAGGCTGGAATGCCTCAAACTCCTGGGCTCAGGCAATCCTCCAGCTTCAGCCTCCCAAGTAGCTAGGACGACAGGCAGATACCACTGAGTCCAGCTAATTTTTCTAATTTTTTTTTTTTTTTCATAAAGACAGGATCTCTTTTTTTTGCCCAGGCTGGTCTTGAACTTCTGGCCTCAAGTTATCCTCCCACCTTGCCCTCCCAAAGTTGTGGGACTACAAGTGTGAGCCACTGGGCCCGACCATTAAATGTATTTTTAAAAAGTGGAATTTTAAAAGCTCTGTAGTCCCTCTGTTATATAACTTTATCCCCAGATTTCATTAACAAGACTAGTAGTGTGTCTCTTTTTAATTTTCCATGACTCCTTTCTTGAGACCATAGTCCTTTCGGGTCAGCCTACAACTGGAATGCTTCAGGGTAGCACTCAAATACCTGTAGGTTTCTTTTCTTTGCCTGCTATGATCCCTTTTCCCCCCAGTTACATACTTAAGTTTTTGAACTATAGTAATTTTTTAAATGCCCTGCATTTATACAATGAAATGTTAATTATCGACAAAAAGAAATGAAGCGTTAATGCATGCTACAAGTGGATAAACCCTGAAAACATCATCAAACCTTGAAAACCAGTTACCGAGGACCACACGTTTGTGATTCTAGTGATACAAAATGCCCAGGATAGATACATCCATGGAGACAGAAAAGAGGCCAGTGGTTTCCTTGGGCTGGAGGAGATGGAGAAATTGGAAGAGTTATGGCTCAAAGGCATTGGGTTGCTTTCTGGGACAATGAAAATGTTCTAAAATTGCTTGTGGTGACGAATGCACAACTCTGTGACTATGCAAAAAGCCACTGAATGGTGAATTACAGCTTAATACAACCATTTTTTAAAAACCTTGCTTTTCTGTCATTCTAGATCAACCAAGGCCTCTATGACATTTCTGTATAGCCACCTGGGAACTTTTCTCCCCAAGAGAAAAACAGCTACACAGACATGTATACAATAAGAAAGCAGAAGCCTCCATGAGTATATTCTTGTGTCAGGAAATAGCGTTGTTCCATTTTTAATTTAGAAACTATGACTGTGTGCCACACGGTGACGCTGGCACAGACATCAGGCAGTCTGGTATCCTTCACGCCGCTTCCTTCTCCCTGCATTTTGAAATGCTAAGTAGTTCAAGGCCTCCAGAAACCTTGTGAGGAAACAGATTCTAAAGGGCTTCTGTATCGCTAACAACTAGGAGAATCGTTTGCCAAGACTCATTTGCCTTGAGAGCATGGCACACGCGTCTTTGTGTATCTACCTTATTCTCTCTTCATTTATGAAGAGGTTGACTTGGAAGAAACTTGACATCGCCAAAGCCTTCTGCGGCCCTCAGCCATTTCTCCTTTCTCTCTTTCTACTCGAAAGAGCATTGACAAGTTTACTGGTTTATAATATCAACAATTTACTGTTCATGTTAATGTACCCTGAGCCATGATGAAATAAATTTTATTCGGGAGTTCCCCAACATTTGAAAATGGAAATGTTTTCCAGAATAAAAAATTCTGAGAAATCCAGTCAAGAGCGAGCGAAAAGCCAAGGGTGGAAGATTTTGAAAGTGTGACGAAAAAGGCAAAGTTCTGAACTAGTCATTTTGGAGAGTGAAAGAGTGAGAGCTGGCTGAGAAACACCGTCAGGTTGGCTGGGTGGTTTAGGGGCTCATTCAAGACGGGGGTTTGTATGTTTCTAGTGGCACCCATCTGTCCTATTGTGAGACTTCCCTTAGCAGTCCTCTGTTCCCTGAATGAAGGCAGAAAATTGGGTTCATCCAAGGTTGGCATGCGTTGAAAAGATAGAACCAGAGTTTGAGCTCCTGAAAAGGGCCTTATTGAAATGATGTGCTGAGTCAGTCTTTTCTTTTTTAACAAAGAGAAAAAGAGGCAAAGCCTAAAAGCCAAGTCCAACTGCCTTCTCTGAGCCCTGCACCTCGGAAGCAGGTCTGTGACGACGCCATCAGAGTCGAGGAGTGGTCATGAGTCTGCAGCCCTGGACTCCTGCCTGCCTTCCCCCACCCCCGCCTTGCTCTGCTGATGCCACAGCACCCTAAAGCTGGACCTGGGCTGAAGGTGAGTGCTGGTGGGGTGTGGGCTGTTCTGCTGACCAGCCTCCATCCGACCCGGGCAATCCTGACTCAGCCATTAACACCGAGGGGCTGCCCTCCGTAGCCATCGGGGTACCCGTGAGAGGCAAAGAACAAGGGCTGCCTTCAGAGCAGGCCTGAACAGAATCAGAGAGGACTTCCAGGTCTCCCCAGCAGGCCTGGCTGACGACAGAGACAGGGACTCACAAGACTTCCAGGCGGGAAAAGTGTCGGCAGTGGTTCAGTGCCGCCCTTTTTCCAGAAGAAGGCCTCGTGGGTGGGATGTGGTCTTCCTTTGAATAAGAGGAGGTTTTTCGTGCTTGGGTCTGGACCTACATCTGCGTCTGGAAGTGGGGATAGGGACTCTGTTTTGCCCACCGATGGCCACTTGGCTGGGAGTTAGTGCTGGTCGTCTAATGTTTCTGGTTCTCCTCTCGGGCACATGGTGAAATTGCACTGCCCGCTCCACTGAAGTTAGATGTGGCCATGGATGTGCTCAGGCCAGTGGAAAGTGAGTGGTAATAGGGATGTCACCTCCAGGCAGGAAATTTAAGGGAGTGCCAACCCATGACACGTTCTCTTTCTCACTGCAACAGGGAATGTCAAAGATGGTGACTTTTCTATCTGCCTACATCGTAGCGTGAAGAGAGATAGAATGGGCCTTGGGGGATATGTAGCACAAAGGAGAAATAAACCCTCATTATGCTGGATTATACTCTAGCCTAATCTAGAAACAACCTTTTGTTTGTTACTGCAGCATGACTTAGCTCATCCTGACTGATACAGCATCTGAAGGGAAAAAGGAAGGCATCGTAGTCTATTCAGGCTGCTAGAACACACACTCTTAGACTGGGTGATTTATAACCAACAGAAACTTATTGTTCACAATTCTGGAGGCTGGAAAGTTCAAGATCAAATCACTAGTAGATTTGATATCTGGTGAAGGCCCATGTTCTGCTTCATAGAGGGCACCTTCTGGCTGCATCTGCACATGGCAGAAGGGACAAACAGGCTTCCTCAAGCCTGTTTCATGAGAGCACTAACCTCATGGATCACCTCCCCAAATATCTCACCTCTTAATACTACCTCACTGGAGATTAGGCATCAACATATGCATTTTGGGGCAACACATTCAGACCACAGCAGAAGAAACTAGCATTTATCAGTCACTTATTTTATGCCCCTTCTGCCTCACTGGGCTGTTTATATCTGACCCCATCAATCATGGGTTGAATTCAGAGTTTAATTCTCAAAAGGGTGACCTAAACCAGACACAGTGGCTCACGTCCATAATCCCAGCACTTTGGGAGGCCAAGGCAGGAGTATCGCTTGAACCCAGGAGTTTGAGACCAGCCTGGGCAACACAGTAAGACCTCATCTCTACAATTTTTTAAAAAAATTAGCTGAGTGTGGTGGTAGACACCTGCAATCCCAGCTACTCGGGAGGCTGAAGCAGAAGGACTGTCTGAGCCCAGGAGGTTGAGACTGTAATGAGTTGTGATTGTGCCACTGCGCTCCAGCCTGGGCGACAGAGTGAGACTCCGACTCAAAAAATAAAAATAAAAATGAAAGCTGACCTAGTCCCCTTGTTCCCATGCTCATGAGGGTGAGAGGTGACTCATGCTGTTGCCTGGAGGGAAAACCTTGACGTTTAGGAAGCTTCCAGCTCCGTGCCAGTGTACGTGGTGGCGGGGAGGTGGTGAGATCAGGGCGCTAAGGAAGGAGTGAAGGAGTGACGGGAAAGGGACCTGCCCCTCTTAAGGGTGGAGACAGAGTGGCGGGGTCCAAACGAGGAAGATTCTCACACCTCTGAGATGGTCAGTCATTTATTTATTCACTCAACAAATATTTATTCGTCACCTACTCTGTGTGTGCCAGACGCTTTTCTACGTGCTGGAAAGAAAATAGCAAACAAAACAGACAATAATTCCTGCCCTCTTGGGGAATGACCAACACGTGAGTACAACATACAGCCTGTCAGATGGGGACCACAGCTCTGGAGAAAACAAAGCAGGCAGGGTAGGGTGCAGGGTGTGAGGGGCTCAGGCAGCAGTCAATAGAGTTGCCAGAAAAGGCCACTCTGAGAGGTGACTCATAGACATAGCATAGGGGCAGCGTGTGTGCAGGCCTTGAAAGACAGTGTCCCCAGGATGTAGGGATGGTTGGGACCAGAGGGGGCCCCAGGGCTAGACGTCTCTTCCCACTCAATAGCACAGTCACTGTATCAAGTGCACAGTTGGGATGTGGTCTTCCTTTGTACACCTTTGTACAAGAGGGTGCCTTCATGCTTGGGTCTGGATCTACCTCTGTGTCTGGAGGTGGGGAGGGGATTCTGCTTTGCCCATTGATGGGCCCTTGGCTGAAGCCCTGACCAGCCCGCGAGGCCTAAATCCAAACCACTGCACTCTCCATGCGGCCCCTTCCTAAGCCCTGGTCCCGGCACACAGAGCTGGGGCCTCTGGCCAACCACTGCAGGTCTTTTCCCCAGGCTGCCTCTGTTTTCCCGACTCCAAGAGGTGGGAGGGAGGGAGGGAGGGCTGGGGGAGAGCTCCCTGGCTGAAGCCAGCCGGGATGTGAATGGCCTCAGCACCGTGCAGGATGGATGGGCTGGTCAGGCCAATTGTCCATTAGTGAATCTGGGTCCATTCTCCAGGTTTACATTCTCAATTCATAAAGGTTTAAAAACTATGGATTTTCATTTTGCTTGTTGCACCCGTAACCTCCCCAAGCATCCTCCAGGGCGTAGGGTGTCAGGGCCAGCAGCCAGGCCTGCAAGGTAATGGAGCACCTCTACAGGCAAGATGGGCGCTTAGGGAGAAGGAACATTAAACAGATCGGCCACTGCAGATCAATCAGCCCTGCCTGGCCTTTCAGGGACACTGGCTATGGCTGCTCTGGTCTGCCCTGCCCTACGTCAGGGTGCGTGTGTACAGGGGAGTGAGAGGCTGGAAATTCTGGAAAAAGCAGGCACTTCCAGTCCTGGCGAGGGCGGAGAAGCCAGGTCCGAAGCCCAGTCTCCAAAGTACCAGGTCCATTGATAGGCCAGTACTTCCACTGTCCCCTGGCCAGCTCACAACCTACAGGCCAAACTCGCATCTCAACACAGCACTGCTCTCCCCAGACGCTTGTTTAGAGCGGCCCATGGCGCAGACAACAGGATCTGGGAATTTCTGTAGTGTCTCATGATCCGGTGGCCCCAGCTGACCTGACCACAGGCTGGCCACCAGCCCTCGCCCCATGCTCACACCCACATGGGCCTGTGTGCATTCGGACCCCAGAAGGTATCACCAGTGTGCCACCTCACCACCGCAGGGACATTCTCTTCTAGAGCCCACCAGAGGGGCTGAGGAATCCATACCCCACGGTCTGGCCTCTGCCATCTGCACCTCCGGACACCTCTGCCATCCACGCTTGCCACTGGGGTTTGCACGCACGCCCGTCGCTAAATATTTCAGTGGGTGAGTGAGTTTGGCGGGGGCGGGGAGAAGGCAAGAATAATGATTTATAGAGTTTTGGAAAAGTTGATTCCTTAAGTATACTTCACAGCAGGGCATCACCACACAAAGGCGGAGCTCTGAGATGGATTCTTTCAGGAAAGAAGAAAGGGAAGCCTGAGAGCCCTTTACGCTTGCTTCCAGGGCACTTGGCAGCCCCGGGACATCCCAGCCCCGCCCCACCTAGTGCTGGTCCCCCCCCTTCTGTTTCCACCCTTGACCAAGGAGCAGTCAGTGAGGAGTGGGTTGCTCCCTTGGAGGGGGCCTTTGGCCTCTTGTGCCCACCGTACCCAATTCCCACCTCCAAGTTGTGCCTCGGCCTCGGGTGCTTCCCACCGGCATCCTGACTCCACCAGAGCTTGCCTTGGCATGAGGGTTGTTCCCGGGAGTCCTGCCCAAGATGGCCCCCCCAGGGCCCGGACAAGCCTTCCACACTTTCCCCTTCCCAATCTCCTCTGGAGGCCCGTCGGGGACCAGGCAGTGCCAGTCATGGGGGAAACTGGGCCCTCTGCCGCACGGCCCAGGCCTTTGTCTCCACAATTACCACTTACTGTTCAAGAAGATGCCTCCTCCCTCTCTCCCCCCAGAGAGAGACCACTGTGTAGTCAGGAGCTCCGGACTCTGACAGCATATTCACGAAAAGCCTCTGTTTTTTCATCTGTAAAATGGGATCATTCCGATGGGCGAGGCTCCTGTGAGAAGCGAGAGAACGTCTGCACGGACAGTCCTGGTTTCCTGGTTCACGTTCATGACCACCATGCTTGTCCAAGGGGCAACAGGGATTGAAGAGGAATCTCTATAGGCTTCAAGGTGCAAACCTCTCACCTTCCCACAGGCATGCCATGGGAGAAACGGTCACCCACCCTCACCGATCGCCCTGAGACCAGAAGTCTCTCCAGATTTTCGGTTCGGAAAATGGAAGCAAACCAGCCTCAGAGGAGCCAACCACTGATGAGCCAGCCTCAGTTAGTCAGTCTCAGATAAACCAGCCTCAGGTGAGCTCAGGACAGCTTGTAAAGGAAGCCATCCCTGGCTGCTTCCTTCCCGCCAGGTGGAGCTCTGAATGTCCAGGCGACCATGGATCCCGTGGTGGCCCCAGAGTGAAGGCTCCATCCCTGACCTCCAGAGGTCAGCCCTCTGTGTGGGAGGTGAACTTCCTCTGGAACGGTGAAAGAAGGCCAGACCATGCCACCGCTGGGCCATCAGCTGGTCGGGCCCCAGCCTGGGTGCTGCAGCAAGGGATTCCAGCAAGGGGGATGAGGAGAGGTTGGAGCGGCCGTGGCCCAGGACAATCTCCGAAAGCTCCCATGTTTGGGGGCCAATTAATTATCCGAAACTCCCAATTTGAAAAGGAGGAGGTTTAATCTCCCGCTTTCCCCAGGGCGTCAGCCCTTTGACCCCGCTTCTTGACCCCTGGCCTTCTACCTCACAGCCTTCCCCAGGGACTGGACTCCATAAACAAGGCTCCCGAGTGGGGGAGGTCAGACGCAAGATGCTGGCGTGGCATCTTCAGAGGAAGCCACACGCTTGTCACAGGCGGTGGACGTGGGGAGCAGAGGAGTAAGGGCCGGGCCGGGAGGGTCAGCGGACTCTGCCCCGCGTCCCCAAGTGAGGCTCTTGGCCCTCCTCTGCGAAGGGGTGAGCATTTCCTAAAGTCCCAGCGCCCCTAAGCAGGGTCATCCTTTGTTCTTTCTCTGCATTGTTATGCAAAGAGCTGGCCAGAGGCATCCCTGGCAGTGGGCACAGCTGTGCAGAGGCATAAACGCCTCCCATGGGGCGGGCAGCAGCCCCAGGAAGCAGGGGTCCTCGGCGCTGATTTCTCTGTGCTTTTGCACAACTCAGTGGTGAAGCACAGAGGGTGCCAAGGAGACCCAGGTTCAAGCCCCAGTTTTGCTTCTGATTAGATTTTGGCCGTGGGCAAATCACTGAGCTTCTCTTTGCATTGCTTTCCCTCCCTGCAAATGAAAAGGACAGTAGCTGTCTTATGGGACCGCTGGAAAGCGAGATTATAAAGGTGATCTCGTCTAGCGTCCGTTGCCGTGAGGTCTTCAGGAGAGTTGGCTAGTTTTAGTTTTGCCTTCCTAAAGGGTGACCCTGCTCCAACTGCCTCATCCTCCCCAAACTCCACATGCCTCGTGTCGCCAGGTACCCTAAGTTCCAGGTGCCACACCTGGGTGGATGACCCGTCCAGGTCTGTAGAGTCCCGGGTACCTTGAGCCCGGGGTTCTTCACCAGGGGTGATCTTGCCCCCAGGGCACTTGGCAGTATCTGGGGACATTTCAGGTTGCTGAAACGAGGTGGGGGGTGCTGCTGGCATCTAGTGGCTAGCGTCCAGGGACACTGTGAACCACCCCGCCATGCACAGAACAGTCCACTACTAAAGAAGAGTCCAGCTCACCATGTCAGTCCTGTGGGTGAGAATGAGGCAAAGACAGGGCGTATACTTGTCACCTGCCTCCCGCCTGGCCCCTGAGCTGTGAGAAGGTAGACGTTGCCCCCCGCCCCCCACAACCGATGAGACTCATGGGGGGGAGGGTGTGTACCGCTGGGATATTTTTTTTTCTCCCACATTCCGTCACGAGTTCCCAAGAACAAAAGCAACCCCTCGACACAAATTATGTATCCTGAGAAGCCAGCTACAATATGCGTTCATGTAAATCAATGAACAGAAACCAATGGCTGTGGCACCAATTGCTAAACAAAGCCTTGGAACTAATGCCTGTAATTTGAAGTATTCACAAAAGTGATAAAAATCTATCCAGAGTGCTGGGTCCTCCTCTGTCTCTCGGTGACACGTCCAGCCTTTCAGCTGTCACTGGGCCACAGTGGCTCCCAGGAGAGGGATTCTGCAGTTCTGGTCAGCAGGGTCCCCTCAGAGTTTAACCCCTTGCTGGGCGTCGCCGTTCTCACTGGAGACAGGGACCAAGAAGTCTCCTCCCAGTTTAGGTCCTGGTAACCTTGGTTACCGCCAGCGACAAACCACACAACCTAATTAAAGGGGGAAGGGGCAGGGGTGGAGCAGAGCAGGGTGCACGAGAGGGTGTCCTTGAAATTTCTAGCGCCTCCGTAATTCTTTCCTCAAGATGGAGTCTGAGTGACACTACCCGGCTTGCTAGAGGGCCAGCTAGCCTCTCGCCTTTGCTCTCTAAGGATATTTCTTTGTGTGTCACCAAATGCCATCATTCCTGAAGATGTTGCCACAAGCACACAGCGTGTCCAACGTCAAACCAAATCTTGATGTTATACCTCTTCTAATATGCTGAGGAAATGCTTATTGCAACTGATTGCCATGATATCTGAAAGTTGCTTATCCCTGACCGTGAGCTGATTTCACCCGCAGAGAAGAAAGGAATTTGATCATCACCTTGAAACTGCGCGCAAGGCATCTATCTGACAGGCAATTCGAATCCTAATTCATTTTTAAAATTTCTAAAATGGAAAAACTTCATTATTTTGAGAACCATTTTCTTTCTGGGGGATGGGAAGGAGGTATCCCCTAAACCATAAGACTCCAATAATTTAGCATTCTGTTCGAGTCTGTTATGCCACAGACTTAATTCCAGCTCTGTTCCTCATATGTCTATGAAGTTTGACAACTGCTGAAACAAGGTGAATCACCAGAAATGAATCCATCTCCTCACCCAGCCTCTGCCTTATAAAGGGGCTCTGACACATACTTTGTGCTTTTAGCAATAAATAAATGCTCGATAGTCCTTGGGAACCATAGAGCAGACAAAACTTAGGTTACCGAATGCCTTTGCACTTGACCACGTGTGTCGTTGGGTAAGTCACACCACCTCGCTGAGCTTGCGTGTCCTCACGCGTCAACCATGGGTAATGATGGTACTCACTTCACGGTGTTATTGTGAGAATTAAAATAGATGATGCATATAGGGCCATCAGCAAAGCACCTGGAGTTTAGTTACTGCTGGATGAAATTTAACTGCTGGGTAATCTTGGTAATAATGCAGTTCCCAATCCAGGTCCCTCCCGTCCCTCTACTGTGGATAGAAAGAGGTTTCCAAGCCATTCCAAGTCATTTGGCTCAGCTCTCCAGCACTTGTGACTGCCCTGCTCACCCTTCAGGAGAAGAATCCCGAGGATGGGTCAGTCTCTCTTCTTCTGGGTT
>CAUYQG010198237.1:0-22226 GCA_963574415.1 Tarsius wallacei | reverse complement strand
AGCTGCTTTATAATGTGGCAGCTGACTTCCAAAGCTGAATGCTTTAAAAGACAAGTCCAGTGGGCAAATATCAGGCTTCTGCTTGAGTCATGAGTGCTAATATCTCATTTTCCAAACCATTGTCTGGCTCAGATTATATGTGGGAAGGGACAATTGAGGGGTTGAATAGCAAAGGGTGTGGGTCCTCGGGGACTATCAATGTCACAGTCTACAACAATATTATGAATAATGCTATACCAAGTTTCTTTTTACTTTGGAGGATAGCCCACAGACAATAATAGAAAAGATATACATGTAGGGACGTGGTGGAGACCAAAAAAAACCAAAAAAACAAACAAAAAAAAAACCTGTGAAAGAAGGATATAGACAAAACAACTTCAATGGGCTTGGTTGTTTACTACTCAGCTGGCCCTTCTGATATCCTAGAGACACAGATTTTCATTTTTCTAAAACATCTTAATTTAGGATTAAATGGCACTGCATTTAAGCCAGTAAGCTTTTATTTAACTGATATCCCCATCACTATCAAACAGGCCTACTGAGGCTAACTATATTCAGGACTACAAGATTTATTTTCTACTCAAAAAAATGTTTCATTATTGTCATTGTTCCTTTTTCCTACATAGATTCCTCTGGTTACAGTGACATTCTGAGAAGAGAGTCCATAGCAATTATCCACATGGAAACATGTACTACTTACAGCAGTCTAATCTTGCTTGTTTCCTGTCTTGCTAATTTTGTGAAATTGGCTATTTATGAATAGTTACTTGATTGCAGAAATAACTTGCTAAGTCTAGAATTGTGGTAAAGACTTAGACAATTAAGGTCATCTATAGGAGTCTGAATCATTGAGATGAAAAGAGGAATACCCAAACTACCATCTGACTATCAAATATCTAGATATTTGAGACTATCTTTGGGGTTTTAAGTCACATAGAGAAAGCCAAACTGAGAGCTGCTTTATGGAGAGGCTGAAAGATAATGAACCTCTGTCATCAGACCACTCACTATAGATGCAGACCTGAGCCAGGCCTCTCCCAAATAGAATTACTACTACAGTCTGTACACTGACCTCTCCTTATACCTTCTATTTTTGATGCATTGCTGCTTCTCTGTCCCAGATTCATTTACATAACCTCTGTCTTGGAGTGTTCTGCAAACTTTTCAAAGTAGGATTCACCTATAACATGCATGAAAATTACTTGAAAGTGCCATTTTAAAATATAGGTCGCTGGGCCTTACCTCAGATTCACTACATCAGAGTCTCTTGGGTTTGAATTCAAAAAATCTGTATTTTTTTGACTAGTGTTCATATGTACTTTTATATACTCTAAAGTTCAGAACCACTGTTCTAAAGGGAAAGACAAAGATGGGAAATGAGACACAACCTGCATGAATTAATATCTACGTTTGGCCTCTGAGAAGAGAGGCAAGATCTGGTTTTGGCAAAATTTAGAACTGAGGTTTGTCTTTGGGGACCTACTCATCTCTCTTTCATCTCTACTCCCTCTCATTCTTCAATACTTCACAGTGATTGTCACTTGTTCACCTTCCATCATGAGGTAGGCACTGGACCTTGAGCTTCACAAAATCCTGTGGGATAAGTAATAGTATCATTTTTCCATTTTGCAAGTGAGGACATTGAGATTATGAGATTTATCCAAGACCAGGTGCTAAGGAAAGATAGAGCTGGTATTTGAACTCACAACTAGTCACCTGCTTGAGGAAATAATGCATACCAAGGTTTTAGAGGTGTTATATTTTCAGACACTTGAATGTCCTTCTTCTGCTCGCTGGTTGTCCTTTGTTTTCCAGAACCTTCTGAGCACTCCTTAAAAGCCCCTTTCGCTTTCTTTTTAAAACCATTTGCCTGTGTCCTTTGGGTGAATATTACTCTCAATTCTTTGTAACAAAGGATTACAGACTGATGGCAGTATCCTCCCCACCTCCCACCATCTCTGGAATGTTTGTTATTAGGCAAGATGCAGCTTCTTTGGTTACACAAATAGCTAAATTATCTCCCAAGAAAAAAATGAATGCAGGAGGTTTTGCTGCAGAAGTCCTGTCTTCTACACAAATGACTCCACTAAGTACAAAGTGCAGTCACTATTCTTGCTCCAAAGCCTAGAAGAGGCCTGGTGTACCAGGACTCATTAAATATTAATTGAAAAAGTGAATGAGCAATCCCATTTTAATTTGATGGCTCTCACTAGAAACTTAGAAGGTTGGATAGCTGAGATCTGGGTTAACAGCTCTGGGAAGGGAAAGTTGACCTTCTAGACAGGGAAGTCCTGTCCTGTGCATTGACCTCAGTAAGCAACAAGCTTACTCATTGTGTAGTCGAGGAATGGGAATTTCAATTGTTACACTAGGAATGTTTGGCCAAATGCTGATGGGTGTCCATAGATATTAAAACTAAGCTACATGCCTTCTAATAAACTTACATATGTATTCTTTCCCTCATTAAACAAATGTTTATTGAGTACATACTATGTACCAGGCACACTTCTAGGCACTGCAAGTACCTAGAAAAAAATGATCAAAAGTCCTACCTCCCATAGAATTTACTATATTCTATTTGGTGAATAGGGGTGGTGCAGCAGTTGGTGCAAAGGAAACAAAGACCATGACTAAGTCTAGATTAACAGAAAGGAACAGGCAAACACACTCAGACTAACATCAGAGGCATATGTATTGGAGGAGGAAGGAGATACCACTAGAGCACGATACATCAGAGAATTGCTGCACAAGGCTATAGCTCTAGAAAGGGCTGGGCTTGGTCTGAGGAAAAAATGATGCCAGGAGGAATGTTGCCATGGTGATATTCTCTAGTTGCCCCCTCCTCTCTGCCCATCCCCCTCTTCCTTTGCAGCCTGCATTTCTACACTGAAAATGCAAGAGTAGAAAGGAAGTTTCCTGTTTATGGTAATGCTTTCAGTATGTGTTGTGCTGCTTTGAATGCTACATAAATCCTGAGCTTGTGCATCGGGGTCTGTTGTGCAATGGGTGACATGTGCAGATAGAGAGGTTGTACTTACCCACCTTGGCCTGGTGGGTAACATGAGGTGACATTGCCAGGGAAGACCACACGCTTCACCTTGCTCGCTCTTCAGGGCCCAGTCCTGCCTGACCTGGGCCTCAGTGACATAGAAACTTTATTCCTCAACCCCCAGGAGTATTCTTCCTTTTCAGCCCCAAATGTGGTTATTTGAGCAATCTTAGACAAAATAAGGCTAGTCTCTCCTTCCTCCTCCAATGCATGTGCCTCTGATGCTAGTCTAAATGTTTGGAGTTTTTTTGTTTGCCCACTCTGTGACAAGGACTGGGGTTCATGGTCCCCCAAACAACATTTTTTCTTCTTTCAGAAAACATCTTGATCTACTCCTGCTTGAAGGACTGGTACGTTTTAATAAGTGTCTCACTCACTCTTTATTTTCTTTTAAAATGCAAATAGTCAAGAGAGAGTTAAATTACTAAACTAACACATGCATGTGAATTAATTTCTCAGGCAGGTGACAAGAGAACTGAGGAAAAGAAAACTTCTAGGAAGCCGGCTTGGTGGCTCAGCATGTAATCCCACACCTTGGGAGGCTGAGGTGAGTAGATTGCCTGAGCCTGCGGGTTCGAGACCCGTCTGGGCAACTTGGTGAGACCTCATCTCTACAATAAATCAAAAATTAGCCGGGCGTGGTAGCGCGCGCTTGTAATTCCAGCTACTTGGAAGGCTGAGGCAGAAGGATCGCCGGAGCCCAGCAGGTAGAGGCTGCGGTGGCCGGGAGTGACCACTGCACTCCAGTCTGGGCAACAGAGTGAGACTCCAACTCAAAAAAAAAAAAAAAAAGAAAAGAAAACTGCTAGGGTAGGTAAAGGTGTGTATTTGGGTGCAAAGAGGTGGGGGACTGGGAACAAGAGACTGAAAAAGAATAAAAAGAATAAAAATGAGCACACATTCACTCACAGAAACACATACATGTGCACAGCCTGAGATCACTAAGGCCAAACTTCTTTATTCTTCTTGTTTGGGACAGGCCCAAGGGTAGGTAAAGGTGTGTAGGGGTCTGGAGTTGGACAAAGTGGGTTCTGAACTTCCTTCATTTCTCTGTATCTGTATGACCTGCTGTAAGTTACTGAATTGCCTTAATTTCCTTATCTGCAAAAAAAGGGGGGGGGGAGGAATAATAACACTAGTTTCTTAGAAGTATTGTGAGTATTAAATAAGAAGATGTATATTGAATAAATGGCCACGTGCCTACCATATAACAAATCAAATAAAAGGACGGTGAACTTCAGGATACTTTTGGGAAAACTCCTGGCTTGTAGGAGAGAAACCAGAAGGTACCAAGGTCCCTTTCATCACCTGCATTATTCCCCTGGAATGGATTAAGAAGAAATAGGCCGAGTAGAATAGGTGACGTCCCTTTGCCATTCACACTAGCCAGGCCAGATTCTCCAGAGGTTTCTCTTTTCAGCTGGGCAGCACTGAGGCATTTACCTCATTACACAGGAACTCTCATCTCTAGCTCCTGATCTTCTAGCCAGCACATAATTAGCTTGACGCTAGTTTCTGTTAGGGTCCTGCACTAGAGGGAGTGTTAGGGTGAGGATGGGGGAGCATCGTGCAGGAGACTCTTCGTGCTAGCCAGGCTCCCTCATAGCTGGGAAATGCTGACACTCCAAGCTGGGAAATGCTGACACTAGAATGTCCCTCCCCCACAGCAGGCCTTCAGTCCATTCTTTCCTTCTTACTGCTTCCCCACAATATGCAGGCACATTCCCCTTTCCCCTGGGGTTCTATTCTAAATCTCATTTCACCTTTGCTCTCAGCCTCAGGCTTTTGCTAGGGAATGTTGGGGAGTGAGAGCAATCTTTGGGCTCATCTTTATAAACAGAAGCCAAGATCCCCAGAATCAGCTGCTGACTTTCCAGCTTGGGCCTCTCAAACTTTGTCCTTAAGAGGCCTGGTTCACTGACTTAGGAGCTTCCGTTAAACTCTTGGCAATGAAGAGAACGTGGGGCAGCCCCATTGGGCCTCTGAGCAGGAAGAGAGCAGTTGAAGCAATAATTTTTCAGCTTGTTATCAAGGGTGGCTAATCAGTGCCTTCAAAGCAAACCTTGAATGTTAGTCTGAAATTAGCTTGGTTAAATACCCAGGGCTGAAGTGTGCGTGCTTATGCATACATGAGGCGAAGAGATTTAGTAAGCCTCTTGAGAAATGTTTTTCTCCAAGGCTTACCTTCTCCATGCCCTTTCCACCCCAATTCATCCCCAGCAAGGTACTTGGTTTTTAACCCTATGTGGACTCCAGATCTAAATTTGGTCATTATAAGGAGAATGAGCAGGGTTTGCTCCTGCCCAGCGATAGGCAATGTTCACTCATCCATTTGGTATCTCCTCCAATAACTGAGGGCTGATAAGAAGGATGATTATGTGGGGACTGTAGAATAAGGTTGCACAAGCCTGCAATCTCTTGGACACTTACTCTTATGCAAATAATCACTGTAAACCTCAGTTTCTTCCTCAATGAAATGTCTGTAGCAACACAGCTACATCAGAGGGTTGCAGAAGGGTTAACAGAGCTAATGAATATAAAGTGCCAGCACAATGCCTGGCACATAATAAGCACTTGATAAATGTCAGATGCTATTAATAATCCTCTACGTTTTTATAGGACTTAATTATTTTCCAAGTACTTTCACACAGTCTCACATAACTCTCCCAACCAACCCATCAGGCATAAGATGCAAAGTATACAGTAGTATCCTAATTTTTACAATGAGAAAATTGAGTTAGTACAGGATTAAGTGTCATAGTTGTAATTAATGAGAATCCATTCTACCACACCTTTTTTTCTTTTTTTTTACCACCCCACAGCTGCTTTAAGAAACTAGGAGAACTTTGATATTCATATCAAGAAAAACAGGAGACCTGAATTCTAACATGTGCCTCTCATGAAATGAAAACCTCTCTGAGTCTGGCTTTCACATTCGATATAGTAGAGGGATCCTATAGATCAGGATAGGGCTGATAATCTGTTGTCTTCAGTTGTCCCTTAGTAATGGGATTGGGTTCAGAGACATGCAGCAAGGAGAGATGGCCCACTGCTCACTGGTCCTCACCCTCTGCCACCCCCATGACCCTTAGAATATATTCCCTGTATTCTAGCTACTTCTGTGAGCATATTATCTTCCTGAGTTGAGCACCAAGAGAACAGGGGAATGATTTTTAATTGTTTTCCCCCTAAAGCAACTAGCACAATACTTCCCACACAGTCAGTACTCAATAACTACTTGTGAACTGGTGACTTTGTAATTTTGGGCTCTCTGATTCAGGCCTAACTAATGCCTGTGTCAAGGTCAGCCTCATTACTATCAAGTATTTTGATATTCTTACATGTCTAAATATTCCAGTTTGAAAACTGCAGCTTTAAATGGTTTTACCAAGAGGCTAGAAAGAGGAACACAATTCTGTAATCTGTTGTTAAAAAAAATGTCAGCTGCTTCACAGATCCCAGAGACACCCAAAATTATCCCTGTTGGTGAGATAAACCAAAAGAAAAGTTTTCTGTATATACCAGCATCAGTCTTTCAAGATCTTGGTTAAAAATGAGTGTGTCCTGAGACATGTACTAGACAGAACAAGAAGGACCCTCAGTAGAGGGTAGCTGACAATGATCTGCTACATTTAAGGGCGGAGATTGCAAGGAGGAGACACACTGCCACCCTCCCTCTGGGGTCTTTACTGCATAGTTCCCAAATAGCCTAACAATCCTTTGAAACAGAGTCTTAAGCAGCTGTAATAAATGAACTGAAGTTAACATACCAGATAAAATCTATTTGCCATCTCTGATGTAAGGAGCACTGTTACAGGGAAAGGCAATTGCATCAATGGTATTTCTCCCTGTTATGTGGATTTTGTTTCCAAAGGAAACCATTTTGCTTTCCTACAAATCAGGTGACTTTCTTTTAATTCATGATGACGTCTTTAAATGGCTCTACGGACCATGATTATGAGTATCTGAGGGCCTAGATCAGTGGGCATGCTACAACCAACTTTGTCTTTTTTTATAAATTGAACTTTATCATGAGAGCAGAATTGGGCAGTCAACTAATTAAAAGATGGCACCAAAAAGACATACTACTTGGAGGACTATAGGCAGGTGTATGTTAAAGAAATATAAGATACCGATATATAACTCTTAACTGTTATTGATGCATGCTTAATTTAATTCTGATTCTAGCCTAGGAGAAGTGTAAAACAATTCATCCAGAACTTTTTTTTTTTTAGAGATAAAGCATTCTGGGATTTATACTCAACTTCTGCTTTCTATATAGGCTTGTTATCAAAGACTCTCACAAAGAACTTTACTCCATTTTGCTTAGCACCCGTTCCATTTAATATCTTGGTTGTTCTGATTTCTATTTAAATTCTTTAAATTTCAATATGGTAACTTTTTTGGTCCCTAATTCCAAAAGCATGTGATTAAAACAGCCATACAACGTGGCTGCAAAGTTCTATGTAAAATTATTTTCCTGAATAATTTCCATTTAACAACTTTCCTTTGCATAAGACCTTATTTTGAAACCAAGGGTGGACCATCAACTTACAAATTAAGTTAATTTATTACTTCTTTACTGCATATTTTCAGCTTGGTCTTTATCAAAAACATATGGACAAAAATGCTTCAAAAGTTACTTTAAAAATGCATTCAAACAAAATACAAATTACAAATTTTAACTCATTATTTTGAAAGAATTTCAAACTTACAAGAAACTTCAGGAATAATAACAATAACTTGTATTCTTAATCTAATTTTACCAATTTTAACATTTGCTGCAATTGCTTTATCTTTCTCTGTTCATATGATACGTATTATTATTCCAAACGATTTGAAAGACAGTTGTAAAAATCATATCCTTTTTACCCCTAATACTTCAGTATTTTTTAAGAACAAGGATATTCTCTTACATAAACATAGTGCAATTATTTAATCAAGTAAATTTGATATTTTTTCAGTACTACTATTATAAGGTTTACTGTCAAATTTTGACTGTTGTCCTAGTGGTCCTAGTGGTGTCTATTATGGCAATCCATCCTGCCCCATTCCACATTTAAAATTCAAACCAGGACAACACATTTTATTTAGTTGTCCTATGATTATGTCTTTAATGTCCTTTAATCTGGAACAGTTTTTCAGCCTTTCATTGTCTTTTATGACGTTGATATTTTTAGACATGTACAGGCCAACCGTTTGGAGTTTGCCTGATATTTCTTCATGTTCCCATGCAGGTGCACATTTTCAGCAGGTACACTATGTAATAAATGCTATATCCTTCCAAGTACATGACATCAAGGGGGACATGTCAAGTAGTCCCATTGTTGGTGATGTTAACTGCGATGGTTTGGTTGAGGTGCTGTGTCATCTATTTCCATAGTAAAGTTACTGTTTTCCCCTTTGTGTTAACAATCTGTGGAGAGATGCTTTGAGATTACATAAATATCCTGTTTCTCATCACATTTTCACCAATCATTATAGCACTCCATGATGATTTTTACCTTATTACTATGGATGACTGCAAAATGGTGATATTTAAATTCTATCATTCTTTTCACATTTATGATGTAACATTCCACCGTAAGGAAGAGTTTTTCCTTCTACCTTATTATTTATTTATGTATTTCCTTATTATTAATATGAACTCATTGGCTCCTATTTTATCCAATGGGTTGTAATAAATTAATGTAATTATTCATTTTAATGCACAAATTGTCATTGACAGAGAGCCCTTTCAAGTTAACCCTTGTGTCCTTTTGACAGATCTTCATCATTTTTCGATTTCTTCTTTACTTTTCAGCATAGGAAGAACATAGGAAGATGTTCTAAGCTTATCTTATACCTTCTCGGCCTCGGCCTTAGAATCAGTTCCTTTTAATGGGGAAATGATATTTAGAAACCCAAATATAGATATATAATTAGATTTAAAATATACACTTTCAAAGATTTTTAGTTTATTCTGTCATTACAAAGTGCTGATTTGGACAAATCTCACTGTCCATAAAGTAAAACAGTGGGTAATCTATATTAGCAGACCTAGTGTTATAAATCTTTTAAAAATGTAAAATACTACTGCATTTCTTGTATTTTAAGATACTAAGATGCACCAGAATTTTAATAACAACTTCTTGGAGGGTGAAAGGAGGGTAAGGAGTTTTACATTAAATGTTCACATTGATTATAAGGTATCTAATAATCCCAAAAACATTAAGATGTAAAAAAAATTTGCATCTTAGAATCAAGAAAATAAGCACTGTGTCTCAGAAAAGATCATCATTATGGCTTCATGCAGAATCATTCAAATGATTTCAGGAAAACTCTGAATAATATTATAAACAGATTTATTTATATCTTGTTATCATTAACTACATATATATATATATTTTTTTTTTTAAGAGACGAGATCTCACTGTGTCATCAAGGCTGGAGTACAGTGGCATGATTATAGCTCACTGCAGCCTCAAACTCCTGGGCTCAAGTGATCCTCCTGCCTCAACCTCCCTAGTGGCTGGGACTACAAGTGTTATGTCATCATGCCCAGCTAGTTTGTTTTCATTTTTTTTAGAGATGAGGTCTCACTTGTTATTCAGGCTGGTCTTAAACTCCTGGCCTCAAGCTATCTTCCTCCTCAGGCTTCCAAGTTGCTGGGATTACAGGTGTGAGCCACTGGGCCTGGCTCCTTTTATTTTCACTAAGTGATAGGGGACCAGTAAAGTAAATCTATTTTATTTTTTACAGATATTTGTAAATCTATTTTATTTTTTACAGATATTTGACAAATGAGAAGTTACAGTCAGATTTACTCCTCAATGACTGAGTTTAAAGAAGATAAGTTTTTAGTAGGAACATGTTGATTTGTTCCATATTTTTTCATATATCTAAAATTTCATAGGTCTATCATATCATCTCAAAGATTTGGAAAAATAAATGGATTTTAATAATAAGAAGTATATTTTATGTATGGATGTGAGTTTATAGTTTAACACTTTGTAAAGGCAATCTTATTTTGGGTAGCATAGTGTATTAACTAATTAGAATCTGACTGCCTGGGACAAATCCTGCCTCTGCTACTTACTAGACTTGTACCCTTAGGCAAATTACCTATCCTCTCTGGGCCTCAGTTTTCTCATCCGTCAAAGGAAGATAATATCCCAAAGGGTGACCTATCCCAAAAGGTCATTATGAGGATGAAATGAGAGAATTTAGGGAAAATGCAATGCTTGGTACCCAATAAACTCATCGGTCAATGTTAGCTAATGAAAAGCAGTTCAAAGACAGAGGTCTGCATCTTTCCAGTATCTCAAATAAATATTTTCCTTTTTAATCCTTTATAAGAAAATGTAGTACTTTTACATAATTGAATAACCCAAACGGAACCAGTAGGAATAATCTTCTTAAGTTTTTAAGTCAGGAATATGCATCAGGAAGCTGCACCAGGGTGTACAAGTACACGCATCTAGGGTGGTCTAATTACCCAGAGCTTCCAGCAGGTCATAGTCTGCCAAACTCATTCCCTTCTCATCCACCACCTCCCCATCTATAGGAAAACCATGGTTCACAGAAGGCAATAGTTAGAAGACTGAGCAAAGATTTCTGAGCCCTAGATAAGCAGAGACAAGGAAAAAAGAGCACATCCCCAGCAGGTTTGGATTGTCCTAGCTCACTCGGATTGTGTCTGCTCCCAGATGATGACTCGCTCTCTGTCATAGTGCTACTCATAAGCAGTCCTGAGGGTACTTAACCCGGAGCAGCACCATGCAGATGATTAACATTAAAGAAAGAAAAGAAGACATTCTTCATCTTCAACGATACGGGAGTCATCATTTCCCTTGTAATTCTTTAATTGGCCTTTCTAATGAGAAGGACTTGCTTCTTTATTTGGCAGTAGTTGGCTGTGATCTGCGTTGTTTCTGTAAGATTAGGCCAGATTGTTTGCATCTTCCAGGGATTCTGGGGACTCCCTACCACTTTCCAGGGTTTCTTCAATGCTCTTCAAGAGTTTTAGAGAACTGAGGTCAAGGATGAGCCATTAGCAAGCAGAAGAAGGAAACTGGGGCCCCACCTTTTATTGCAGAGTGATTACATCACTCACTCTGGCCAGCTCTTACATTGTCATGAGAAGCAGGGGATGAAGCAATAAATGTGAACAGGCTGTCACAGGTCCCCTGCCATTTATACGGTTTTTTGTCCTAGGAAGTTTTAACAGCTACACCACTACCTCTTGGGATAATCTCCTAAGTTCTTTCTGCTAAATTTGTTCATCCACCTTACTCAAAACCGGAAAAGATAAAAGAATTCTTTGTTTGGAAAATATGACAAAATGTGGGGATATGTGCAATATCAGCATGGAACATAGTTCACTGTGGGCTACACTACAATGGCCCTAATTATATAATGTTAGAACAGAAAATGTAATTCTGTGATCATCATAAGAAGCAATTTGAAATAATTAACTCTCCAGGGAGAGCTGTTTCGACCTTGCTCTGAGGAAGTCTCAGGTGTTTGTTCCAAAGGACCAAACCTGTAAATTCTAAAAGTTCTTCTAAAATAAGAGGGCCAACAGCCTTGAGTTTTACATTTTACTACTCAGGCAATTCTGCTTCACTTATGGTCTCCATCCTACTCCCACTTATCCCCCCTCCCCTCTCCCCATCTCCCCTTTTCCCCTCCATCCCATAATGTTCACCAAAGGTAGACTAAGAAGTGTCTCAAGTTCCTGGTTTTTTTCTTGTGCTCTGGATACAATCGTAATGCTTTTTAGAAGCTGAATATACGGCCGCCTTGTCCCTTCTATCCACTCCTTTACTGACCATGATCTGTTGTCTGACCTTTTGCTATCAGTGTATATCCCCTCAGCCTCAGGGGCTTTTATGGCTATTCCTGGTCTAAGATTTTTATCTTTTGAGTTCAGTGGCTTACCAAAGATCTAATTCAGCAGACTGTCTGCCTCTGGCTCCTTAATTAGCTCCCAAGAGGCCTTTCTTGAAAGTCTTTCTGGATCATTTTGAAAGGGGCATTTCCTATGTATAAAGCTCCCTCCCCATAGGAGGTATAGCTTAAAGTTTGCCTTATCCACCCTATACACAGTCCACAAAGGCCCCTGATTATGAAAACATGCTACTAGAAAGATCAAGGATGAAATAATTTCTCTCTTCATGCTTTTGTTTACTCACCGGATGTTATTTGATCACCTGTTATATTTAATACACTAAAAAGACAACAGTGATGAATGTATTTTGCTTCCCGTCTTAGGGGACGTATAGTCCAGAGCAATGGTTCTTTAACCTCATTGTACATAAGAATCACTTGTGAACTTATTAAAAACCAGAGACTCTAGCTCTGTAACTCCGAGATTATGGTTCCCTTGGTGTAGAATTGGGCCTGATAATCTGTGTTTTTGATAAACATCCCAGAGAACTGATACGAGACCCTATGCATTCTTAAACAGTAGTGACTGTACAAGAGAGACACTAGGTTTATAGCCACCCCCTGGCAGTTACACAGTTTTGGAAACCAATGGGTAAAACATGGTATATATGTTTGATTTTCCTAAATAAAATGTGGAACTTATGCTCTAGCTGTATTTTTCATTCCTATCAAGATGTTCAAAGTGCCTTATATGCTTGTACCTCCCTTTCCTTTGTCATAGGAGTGACTTATGTGTCTTAGAGATGGGGAGAAAGTTGAAAACTATTACTTGATCTGCCACACGCTGTATAGCAAGTTGGTAGCAAATCTGGGTCTCCAGCAAATAGTTTCACTACCTTCACAACATAAAAGCACAGCATCTTTTTTTCCCCAAAATTCAGAAAATGCAATGGTTTTCCTAAGCTCTTGTGTGCATTGATTACTCAATAGTGCAAAAATAAGAAACAACTTGACTTTCTCAGGTTTGCCAAGCCAAGGGTGGGACTTAGGGATCTGAAACTTTTAGAAAGTCTTCAGAGAATTATGTTGCTGAGAACCACTGTTATGGGGAAGAAATGTGTAGAAAGTGCAGAAGAAAATGGAGTGGAGTAGGCCTCCTCACCTGCACGTCCCACCACCGTGTACCATGTTCAGCTTGGGAACTTCAACTTTGTGTTCATGTCTATTTTTATTCTCTGGGCTTCTACACCCAAACCTTTCTTTTCTTGTTTTTAATTCCCCCTTGGAAAAACATTCAGGGCAAAATTCCATCTGTCTATTTGGAGCAACAGTTATTCTCTTTCTATATGTGATTGTCCAAGTCCATTTATTTCTACTGTGAAGCCTGTGGACTCTCTGAGGTTGTCTAAATTATGCTGGTGTCGAGGGATAGACTTGGGAGCATAGAAAATTATAGATAAGATAAATACGAATATATTAAATAGATGTTAGGTGTCTATAATGATACATATTTCAAAAATATTTTTTAAAAGTACATTTACCATCAGTCATTTTCTTTCAACTCCACCTACTACCTTTAACTTCCAATATTATATGATGCTCATATCAAAACAATTTTTAATGGAAACTGCAGGATTTATTTGCTGATTCTCATTCCAGTTAAAGAAATGCTTTATAGATGACCATGTCAAGCATCCTAAAACTCTGGAGAGAGGCAATGAAAGAAAAATCTATAAGTATCCTAAAATCTATAAATATATAAATCTGTAAGTACCTAATCTCAACCTGTAAGACTGGTTTTTTACGTCAAACCATGAAGAGCAGCAATATTCCACGAATCTCCAGTTTTCCTCTTCCTCTCAGCTCTGAAAATATTTTCTTGTTAATAATTCCTTTGGTCTAACTCAAGCATCAGTATCTTCTACTCTGAATAAAGTATAGATTCTTAATTTTTTTCTAAAGTGTAAATGATCACTTGGAGAAGAATACAAAAATTCTTGATGTAGTGTAACAAGGTTTTGGAGTCTATAGACCTTTCTCCAGATCCTGCTTTTCCCTTTATTAGTTCTTTATCTTGGATAAATTGTGTGACCTATCTTAGCCTCAGTTTCTTCAGCCATAAAATGGAGTTGATAATAGTGCTTCCTTTAAAGGGGTATTAAAATGAATAAATGAGGAAAGACACACAAAATGCTTAGCATAACATGGGCCCATAATAAGCATTCATTAAAAGTTGAATTATTGCTATTATTATGATTAGTCTCAGAAACATTTGTATGTTCATTAGTATCAGAAGCTTAATAAAAAGAAAGGAAACTTTTTATTAAGAATATCAGCAAGCAAATGGATGAGGATTTATGGAGGGCTCAATAAATGTTCTTGCTTAGAAGAGGACTGCTGACTTTTGATAGTCTGGCTGCTGGATGTCAGAGGAAGTTCTTGTTTTCTTCAGATATATTTGTTCAGAAAAACTGTATTGTACATATGAGGTGTGAATTATATTTCAATAAATTAAACACACACATGACTATACTGTGCACTCTTCTATATGCATGGTAAGAGTAGGAGATAGTCAGGTAAAGAAAGCCCAGTCCCTGTTCCCAGATTGTGAATGGGGAATTACTAGAACTTTGTTCATGTCTTGACTCTCCATCTAATGCATCCCTAGAGCAAATGTCAGCACTCAAAGTAGAATGTGCCTGATGAGTCAGTGCTGATGTCCTCCTCTCTGAATCACCTGACAGCTCTTCTGGCCATCATGGGACCCAGAAGTAATCTTTTCCCATTCCATACTCTTTCCTTGCCCAGCCTGGTGTCAGGGTGGTTCCTGCCAAGAGTCTCCTTAATAAGAAATTGGGAATTGGTTATTATGGGAATAGAGATGGTAAGAAATGATAAAATGGGATTTCTATATGTGCCATGGCAGGTTGGAGGAGTGGCATGAAAAGTGGAGAAAGTAAATTCCTGTCATTTTGAATCTGAAACTTCACACAGTGCAAGTTCTCCCCTGCTGCAAGACTGTGAAGTGCTCCAGTATGAAGCTTTTTCTACCAGCTATTTTTTTCTCTCAGGGCTTAAAAGTGCCGAATTAAGAGTTGAGGGTTTCCATTGTGTTGCCTTTTTTTAAAAAAGAAAAAAAAAAGTTAATATTCAGGGTAAGACCAAATGAAATACAGTTTATGTAAAAGCTGGGCCAGCAAAGATTAGTTTTAGACTAGATATTATTCTGGCTCCATTAAACTGAACTTTTAAAAAAGTAGGCCCTTAAAGATGATAATAATTTAACCAGAATAAGATGTCTTTTTCTCAAAAGCAAGGGAAGGTCCTGTACTATATTGGAAAAGTCCTGAGCTGGGAGTTAGTTGAGAAACATGGGTCTTATCCTGGCTACTATTGGTCTCTGTGACCTTGGATAAATTGTATAACCTCTCTTGCCTCAGACTCATCATCTAGAAAATAGAACTATTTGATCCTTGATGTCTCTTCTATCTCGGTCACACCAACAGCCTGGGAGGTATAAGAATGTGACATTGCAACTCATGGCTATTTGGATTACTTGGTAGGTTTTCTTCTCAAGTCTTATTAAAGTTAAAGCATGCAGTTATGACAGAATGTTGGACATATGCTTATAGCTCTGGGTGTTGCCTTTATAAACCTTGAACCTAAATGATTCCTAAGACTGACATCATATTTCTACAGTTATTGTGGTTGTAGCTCACAAATCAATTTCTTATACATGATCTTATTTAGATTTTATCACCACCCTGTAAGGTATTAGCTTTCATTTTACAGAATAGAAAAAATAAGCTCAAGGAAGTGAAATATCCTGTATTCCACAGATGATATGTGGCATAATGTAGACTCAGACAAATATTTTCACTTTTATTTTAGTTTTCTTATGCTATGTCTTTGTGTCAATACTGGTTAATATGGAAAAAGCTATGAAACCTTAGTTAAAAATTTTCAAGTTGAAATATTTCTTTCATCTGTTACCTGAGGCCTACCTGCACCTGTTTGAATGGAATTAATTATCTGCCACTTACCCATGTAAGACAGTGATCATGAGAAAGCATCACTCAAATAATGCCACCAAGTCAGATCATGACTAATTATTCTTGTCCTCTTCTATTCCTTGAGTTAATGCATCATCACCGTTTGTGCAGTACCCAAGGCAAAATCTCCAATAATCTTTCAATTCTTTAGTCCTGTCTGCTATATCTAACAGGTCACTAAATCTTGTACATTTTTTTCTTGGAAATATCTTAACTCCATCTCCCCATCCTATACTAGCTGCCAATTCCCAGGTTTAGCTCAAATCACCTGATGTCCTTGACTCAAGCTCTACCAGTACTAGTTCATTTAAAACACACCACCAATTATTTTCATAATTATAACTTCTACTATGCAGCTCCTGTTCTTAAGAGCCTTCAGCCCATACCCACTGCTTCTCCCAACCCCCCAAATCAGATTCTATATCATGACATTAGCATCCTTCTCCCAATGGCTTCCAACTTAAGTGTTCTGATCTTATCTCTTCATTCTCTCCAACATTCACCTTTTACTTATGATTCCTAATTTCCCTCAGGAGAGAAGATAGAAAATGAGAAAAGCAGAAATTAAATGGTCCAATTCCAGAATCCTCAACATTTACATGTTAATTGAAGGAAGAGGAGTCAGTGGAACTGAGACAGAGCACCCTCAGAGGTAAAAGTTCTTGGATTAGTTTAGCAACGTTGTGAAGGGACTTTTGAAGAAAATATCTGAACAAAGCTAAAGTATTCTTTTAGCAAAATAGATGCTTCAGAGGGCACAGATGAGTAGAGAACAGGGGAATGGATCAGAAAAGGAAGAGGCTGAGCTGAAAGGAAAGGAAATCATTGAAAAAGATAGTTCAGTGCCCCTCAGGAACAGGAAAGAACCAAAAGAAATGTGCCTGACTCTCATCTAAATTCAAAAGTGTAGTTGCAATCTGACTAATTCAAATACGTAAATTATCCTTGACTGGTGATTCATTCACTCAACAAGTACTTTATGAGTCTTAGCATAAGAGCAGAGCGTTCATTAAGCAAGGTGACCCAGAAATTTAAAAGGGATAGAAAAAAATTTAAAAAAATAAGAAATTCAAAAATATCACAATCCTTGTATTCAAGGAGCCCATGTCCCAGTGTTTGGGATTGCCAAGTAAATAAAATAATGATAAATGCAAACACAGGATGTTGGAATAGATAGAACCCTGAGGGACCCAGGATTTTTCTTATTATGCACGATGATGTGAAACTGATTTGAGAAGCTTAGTCTCAATTCAGTTCTTGAGTTTTGAAAGAGTTTGGCTGGCTTTCAGATAGTAAATATTAGGTTTTATCAATCTGAGAGTATGAGCGAGGTTACAGTAACTTCAGTGCCCCAATTATGATGGTTCTAAGCTATATCTGCCAGGGTAATAGGACGTCAGTTCCTTACTCTCCCTCACTCAGTCCTTTCCTTCCCTAGCATCTAGGATGGCGGCATTCAACCAGGATCCTTTGTCATTCTGAGCCTCTGCTTCTTCCCCTAGTCATCAGTGCTCTAGACTTACCAATCTCCATTCAAAGACCTAGTACACCTCTGCTGATCTCTTCCTATGATCCTGGAACTCCTGCCCTCTCTGGGGAATTCTGTAACCATTCTACTAGCCTTGGAGTGGGATGAAGATAGGGCCAGAGTCTGCCCTCCTGTATGACACTCCATTGAAAAATGGCATACACCCTTTTCCTTTTTCCCATGGTGGAGTTGAGTCCAGGCTATGTCTTTTAATAGAACTTTACCAAAGTTCCTTGTTGGCAGAAATGTATCACAACCCATAGAGTAAAGCAGTTGTTTCTGTATGTGACTGTACTCAGAGCTCAATGGTCAGTCAGTTCATACCTGAATGGTCGTTAATGGTTTAGTGATGAGCTACAAGGCTCTCTGCCTTCTTCTAAGCCTCTCTCCAAGGTATGGACCAATATAACCCCATCATCAGGACTTACCCAAGTAAGTTCATAATCTCTAGAACTCTGATCCCAGTAGTCACAAGGTTCAGAGAGAGGAAAAACCTGGATTTGATGAGGTGTTATATCCTCCTTTCCAAGATCCTGTTACCTCTCCAAAGGTCAGTAGCTTGTCAGGATGACTGCCAGTGGGAATAGCAACTATTTATAAGAGAAGTATCACCTCCTACTTACTGGACTGTGATCCTATTCTCAGTTTCTAATAAGGCAGGACTTCGGTAAAGATGATAACAATAATAATAGTAGTAGTAGTAGTAGTAGTAATAGTAAATGTTTTTATTGTGCTAAGTGCTAGGTACTATTCTGAGCACTTATATATATTATTTATTTATTTAACCTTCAAAGTTCTCATGAAGTGTGTACAATTATTTTTCCCATAAAGATGAGGAAATTGGGACACAGAGTAGTGAAGAAACTTGCCCAAGATCACACAGTGATAGAAGTGATACTCAAATTCGGAGAGTCCAGTTTGAGTTCACACTGTTACTCAGTGCATCATAATGGCTTACTTCCAAGGGAAGTACATTTCCCCCAGATTCTGAGTCATTTATTTTTTAAATTGAGATTTAATTCACATGCTCTATAATTAACCATTTAAAATGTACAGTTCATTTCCAATATATTTTCTGAGTTATATGACCATCGTCACAATCTAATTCTAGAAGATTTTCATCATCCTCCAAAAAAACTTCATATCTATTCCTCCCCTAGCCCCATGTAACCCCTGACTACTACTACCTTGTCTCTATAGATTTACCTACTCTGGATATTTTATACACAAAGAAACATACAAAATGTGATCCTATGTGACTGGCTTAATTTATTTACCAACATATTTTCAAGGATCATCTATGTTGTAGCGTATATCAGAACTGCATTCTTTCCTTTGCCACATTATATTCTATTGTATGGGCATACCACATTGCTTATCTATTCATTAGCTGATGGACATTTGGATTGTTTCCACTTTGGGGTATTGTGAATAATGCTGCTTTGAACATTCATGTGCAAGGTTTGTGTGACTGTATGTTTACCTTTCTCTTGGGTATATAACTATTAAAACAATTACTGGTAACACCATCAGTTTTAAATTGTTCAAAATAGAGGTCAGCAACAGCACAATCTATATAAAATTTCTAGTAGTTTCCTGTTGTTAATTACTTCTTTGAGTTGGTTTTTCCTGTAGAAAGTGAAAATTCAACATGTACTTATCAGCTTCTAGGACTCAACTCAATGACTCAGGAGTTCAAGTACACACACACACACACACACACACACGCATGCATTCACACACAAACACACAATTTTACATACACACACGTTCACCAAAAATTTATAGGTACAGTGTAGTCCTAATTCCTACAGAGAAAAATAAAAATATTCTCTTCACTCCTGGCTGGCTCCAGAGTAGCCCTTTTAAAGCAATATTTCTCTGGCTCAGAATCACATCACAATTCACATCACCAAACCAAACCTTGTACTCTTACTGAGAAGCATCTACATTTAGATGAATGTTGCCTTAGAAGCTTCATTGTTTATTTATTTTTAAGATAGAGTCTCACTCTGTCATCCAGGCTGGAGAGCAGTGACACAATCATAACTCACCGACACCTCAAACTCAAGCCATACTCCTGCCTCAAATTCCCAAGCAGCTGAGAATACAGGCAAGTGCCATCACACCCAGCTAATTTTTTATTTTTTTATTTTTTGTAGAGACAAAGTCTTGCTGTGTTGCCCAGGATGGCCTCAAACTCCTGGCTTCAAGTAATCCTTCCACCCCAGCCTCCCAAAGTGCTGGGTTCATAGGTGTCAGCCACAGTGCCTAGTCAGTTTTATTTATTATTATTTTTTAAGTACAGTGCATAGATACTTGCTTTGCATTTTTATAACTGCAGAATTATTTAGTTTTTTGTTGATCAAAGGACAAATTTGCCCTAAATGAGCAAGTCTCCTTCTCTTATAAGTCAGAAAACTACTTCAGCTCTTTCAAGATTTAACCAAAAAAATCATTTAAACATTTTCTTTATAGGTTGTTTCTGACTTGTAAATAACTGTATCTCCTTAGATCAACATTTAAATTTATACAGACTAAAATTACTTTAGGTGAACTTAAAGTTGAACTGATTTTCCAGCTTGAACATACTGTAAAAATGCTAAAAAAATTTTTGTTGAATGGATTTAAAGTCAAATACAGTCCCCAAACTGGCTAAAATGAACTAAAGGCATTTAAAAATTGACATGTATAAAGACATAACAAAAATCTTCCATATAATTAAGCCTTCCCTAGCATCGCCAAAGTGAATGTTCTCCAACTTTTTTGCTCCACCATTTCACCATTAATTGAATGCTCAGGGGCTTTCCCTGTCCTTCACGACTCAGCTTCCTTCGTGGACTCCCTTTACACAGGACACACTCACCCATCCATTTAAAATACAAAGTCAACTTGACCGTAATGGAACGAAAACTGTAAAGATTATGTATTAGTAAGTAGATCCTGAAAAAGGTGAACTATTTAGCCATGTGTTGAACAGACTTCACCCTCGTGTGCCTCCCACCTCACCTAGCTTACACCTTTAATTTTCCCTTAACCTTGAATTTCTCAGGCCCTGTTAACTCTGGCACCAGTGGCCCCCTGCAGCCTGAGGTCAGTGTTACTCTTCACAGAGCCACCTGATTATGGCCTACATGGCTCCCTGAAACTCTCCTTAACAAGCATCTCTTCCTCCAGAGGTTTCCTTAGGATTGAAAAACACAAGTTTGAAATTGGCCTAGTGGACCTTACAGGTATTTTCAGCAGTGGTAGAAAGAATCTTGGAGAATAATAATAATAAAAAAAGAATAAAAATTCTCTCATAGCAATAATTTCTAGAAACAGCCTGTCCATTTTAAACATGAGTCCCAAAGTCACAGCCTCAGAATTTTTAAATTCTCTTGGGTGGATGCCATCTGAACTTGGTGATTTGCCTATACTCAGTTCACTAAACAGGCTGTCCATCCTGAGCTGCTACTTCCTTCTTTTTTTCTTCTTTCTGGTCAGGTGACTGACCTCCCTCCTCAAATCGGCAAGTTCTGGGCTGTTCAAAATATGGATTTCTTTTCCAATCTAAATTGCTAAGAAGTCCCTGGGTGGGACAGAGCCCTGCTGCATAACTAAGTGACTAATTGTTCCATGGTTGCTGGGTCTGTTCTTTCTTTTTAATTGACAAATATTAATTGTACATATTCATGGGGATACAAAGTGATGTTTCAATACATATATTGTATAGTATATAGATAGAGTAATTACCATAACCATCATCTCAAACATTTATCATTTCTTTGTGTTAGGATTGTTTAATATCCTTAAAGCTATTTAAAACTATATGTCATTGTTCAAGTTTCTGCAAAGCCAAAGAAACCATTGAGAGAGTGGGAAGACAGCCCACAGGCTGGGAAAAAATATTTGCCAACTGTACATTTGACAAAAGCGTAACATCTAGGATCTCCAAGGAACTCAAACGTGCTGACAAGAAAAAAACAAACAGGCCCATTACAAAGTGGCAAAAGATATGAATAGACACTTCTCAAAAGAAGACATATGAGCAGTCAACAGATACATGAAAAAATGCTCAGTCTCACTAGTCATCAAAGAAATGCAAGTTAAAACTACACTGAGATACCACCTAACTCCAGTCAGTTTGGCCATCAACAATAACTCAAAAAACAACAGATGCTGGAGAGGATGTGGCAAAAAGGGAACACTTCTACACTGTTGGTGGGGGTGTAAACTAGTACAGCCTCCTTGGAATACAACGTGGTGATTCCTAAAAGATCTAAAAAGGTTGACCTTCCAAACAACCCCACAATCCCCCTTCTGGGAGTATACCTGGAGGAACTCAAATCACTCTATGAAAAAGATACCTGCACTCACATGTTTATTGCAGCATTATTCACAATAGCAAAAACATGAAACCAACCATGCTGCCCATCAAAAGAGGACTGGATAAAAAAATGTGGTACATATACATGATGGAATATTATGCAGTCATAAAGAAGGACAAAATTACAAACTTCACAGCAACTTGGATGGACTTAGAATCTATAATACTGAGCGATCTATTGCAGAAACAAAGAACTGAGTATCACATGTTCTCACTCATAAGTGGACCTTGAACATTATTGTAATACTATAAGAAAGGGATTGGCAGTAGTGGGAAACTGACCGGGGAGAGGGGGGCGGGATTGGCAGTAGTGGGAACTTCCAGGGGAGGGGGGCACACCTTATCAACAAGGGTACC